>KZ308180.1:0-201119 GCA_000376725.2 Ladona fulva | reverse complement strand
ATATATATTTAATTTAAATATAAAATTTGCGTACATGCAAGTGTAAGTATCACACGTACTATTTGCATACGTGATTATTCTGGGTAATTTTGAACCGATTACATTTAGAATCTTCGTAAGGGGACTCTATGCGTAATATTCCATGTTCTGATGAATTTAATATTTTACATTTGTCTTTTGATACAGGATAAAGGAAAATGTACTTTTCATTTACTTTTGTCATGGCTATGATGATATGAAAACTACTGGGGTATGAGTGATGCTGATTAAGGTCTCTCCTTTTTAAATGCTACGAAAAGTGTCATTTGTCGAGTCTTTGTTCATCACTTAGATGGACTTGTTTCGCTTATAGCATTCTGTCTCAGTGAGGATAGCAAACTACCTCACTCCTCATTTTGCCTAGTCGCCTCAGCCCCCTCTCTAAAGCTTTTCGTTGCTTATAGTGGAGGCATGAGGACAAGCCTTCAGGCTAGTCTATACAGAGACTATACAGAGACATGCGTAGTATTAATCGCGTATTATTAATTAATTATTAAGACCCATAAAATTAAATGACATCTTTCATGGAAGACGATGAAATATTTACGCAGAATAAACTCATACCCAGTCCTTTGAAAAATCAAACATGAAAAAATATTTTAGGCAATTATCAATCAGACTTGAAACGAGCAGGGATTAGTAATGCGACGGAGGAAAAAAGTTAAAGATGATAGAAATGAACGATGGGTGAATTTATGATTACTCAAAATGTCCTTGCTCGTCTCCGTATGATATCAAGAGTGAGAATCTGTTGAAGGCTATCGAGGTTTCGATCATATCCATCTGTCGCTTGCCCGAAAAGTAAATATGGATTCCGATAAACCGAAAAGCAAACAGAAAAGTCGCGAATTGAAAGCGATCCATCATCCGTCCATTTTTCCTCAACACGCTCCCTCAACGACATCCGATTGGTCAGCAGCGGACGAATTACGAATTAACAGGTGAAATTTCAAGGTTTTAAGAAGGAATACAAGGTAGTATGTGCGGTAATGTGACGAAATGTGAGCCATCTTACTAATTCTTAACATATCTATTTGTAACTGCTCCCGTCTAAAGATCCGTCCGCCTAATACTACTCGATTAGCAGGCAATTTTCATAAAATTGCTCCATTTACAAGGAAAGGCTGAAATTAAAAAGTGTACAATCGGTATTTCATAATTTATGAAACAAAATGAATAAATAAAATTTAGGAACAAAATATGCCAGGGACTCCAAAACAAATCTAAATTCAAAGAAACGCAAACGTTCATTCCAGCAGGAAAACACAAACGTAAATTTTGAGATGTATGAAATTCCTAAAAATTGAGCAAACCATTTTATCCTAAATCCTAATGGACACTATTTTGAATTGCAAATAAAATTTTTCGAAAACGTTGCCAATAAGTACCACTTCATTAGATCTTAACCAAATATTAAATATGTTTAGAACTTACCTTTAAAAGCGTGATAATATTTAATCTAACATTAAAATATTGTTCCTGGAATCACCACTTCCCATCAGTATTTATCACACAGACAAAACTGCACTAAATGACAAAAAATATACTCTATTTAACGCAAAATTATTTCTAAATGCATCTCTTTAGGTATATCATCGGTATATCTTTACTCGGTATTTTAATCGTTAATATAAGTAGTATATTTACCGTTCAGGAGGTTCAGCAGAACCTTTACAGTTTCCACTTATACAATATCAAAACAGAATTATAAAAGTTTCAATATATAATAAATGACAAAATATTAGATATAACACTTTTGAGTTAAAATTAAATTAATTATCGATTGACTGTTTGTGAAATTTTAGGACTTATGAAAAAAATAGCGTACAGTAGTAAAATTAATTACAGCAAATTCCCAACTGATGTAATTAATATTAAAATATATTGATTCATGCTAATATATGGTGTATTTAAAATACGTATTTTATTCAATGGTAACTGGAATGACTACGAATATTGAATGAATTTGGAATTCATTGAATTATAGCTGCACATTATTCAAACAAGATAAATTTCTCAGGATTGGAATACATAGGGATGTATATAAAAAAAAGGATTTTGGTTTTATCTCTAACGTCCTAACTCTCATCGTGAGAAACTGCCGCAGCAGAAGTCGAAAAGTCCATCCACAGTATCGTTCTTCCATCAATCCGCTATCGAAGCATCTCCAATAAAAACGCTCCACCCTTAAACACTTCGACAATGATTCATCAAGTCTTTAATTGGCTTGTTTGTACTCTCCACGGGGGATATCGCCCTTATCAGCAGGAGCGCGTTCTATCAGCTCAAATGTGCTAATCATCATATTAAATGGATGCTCTGCGACCACACTCTCCCGACTATCTCCTGAATTTTAGATTCACTGTTTGCGAACAATTTTTCATTCCCTTCCAGAGAATTAAGATCCATTTCTTACAGTTCCATTTAGGTGTGGCGCAGAAAACTGTAATGGGAAGATTATAAACTATCCATATGTTATGATTATAGAAAAATACAATTGAAAGATTACTTATTATTTTGAAAAGTTTTGCGAAGGAGTCACGCAAACTAATTACTAGCCAAGGAAAAGGGTTATGAAGCACCGGATCAATATCATTGGACATTTCAAACGAATAAGAAATGAGATTTTTGCCGTTTAACAGAAATATATCCTTCCAATTGATCATAGTAAATCAAACCTCAAAAATTCAGGAACTTTGAATTACTAGAAGAGAGACATTTACAACTTTATGCTGTGCAATACTGTTGCGTTGGCGTTAAGTTCATCAACCCTCATTCCTTATTTTTTAAGGAAAAGTAAAAAGTAAAGCCTTTGAAATAATGGCTGCCACTGTTTGCAATGAGATTGGGCGTTTAATTTATATTTCTAATTAGTCGATAATTTTTGGACGGTGTCATGCTCCATGAACCATTGCTAGAGAGAGTGATTCTTGCACAATTACTATTTAATAAGTATTTCTACAGAATGTCTGTGTCCGGAAAGTGTTGCATTTTGTAAACAGCAGACATAATGCTTTCAAAACCGGCATACAATGTTGTATAACCTCGTCTGACGGCTAACAAGGTTTTTATGTTAAACTGATTAAATAAATAAAGTCATCAACTCAGGACGCATTATAAGTAAAGAGTAACCAGCTTGTATCCTCATCTTCTATTGGTATATTTTTTTCTTTATAAAGAAAATCAATTTAATAAAAGTGATGTTATACTTATGATTAGGATTTGAAAGGGTTTCGTGAAGGACATAATAACTGGACATTGGATAAACAGAGTGATAAAGAATATGCAGCAAAATGTCACCTCACTCCATTCTAATTTTACGATAACATAATACCACAAAAATTTGAATCTCAAATTACTACAAGTTTTAAACGACAGTTATTACGATTTGTCTAGCTTTCGCCACTTAATAGGAGACAATTTAATATTTTTTTCATAGTAAAGTATTCATTAACTCAATTTTTGCCACTAGGAAAAATTCAACTAAAAGTAGTACATTGAGGTCCTAACGAACATTGAAATTTCAAGAACTGCAGCACTGAATAGAATGCTGGAATTATGGGACACAAATGAGATTAATATGCATTACTTCAACAAATGTGCTTTCTTTTTTATTCAAGAATTGCGTGGGTATCCGAAAATCACACATTGGTCATTTTATATGACACAACGAATTCTTCGAAAACATAATCGAAGGGAAAGTGTTGGGGATGAGAGCAAGAAGACGACCTAAAATTCATCACTTCATAGCGTGATGTCAACCACGAAGCGCAATTCGTATGTGGAAATGAAAATATCGGATTCCAAGAGAGGAGAATCGCTACAACGACAGCACAAGGCTTGGCCTTGTGAGAAATAAGGATATCATAAATCATTTTATCCGAGCCAATCGACTGTTTCACAAGTTCTGAGAATTTGCCTCAAACATTTTCTCCCAATGATTAGAACTTATCTAAATAAAAATTGCATTAGAGTCAACTACCTAACAAAAGGAATGCTTTGGCATTTTCCTCTTTCAAAAGAATGCTATCTGAAGAACTCTTTAACCATAAATTATCGAAAACGAGCTAATTACAACTTGGACCTCATTTTCTCTGTGAACACATTCTAACTCATATTCGAATCGATTTAGATTACTTTCAGGTCAAGCTTATTTATTATTCAGTTAATTTTTGCGAACTTAATAGTTTTCATTCGATCCACGCCATCTACTCTTAGGGTAAATCCTAAGTTACCATCTGATTCTTAAGGTAAATCCTATTGGCTGCTGGTTTTAATTTTTATTTACAGTTTATTAGTTTTAAAATTGCTATTTCTTTCTGTTATTGGGTATGTGTTTTACCTCCTTCCTATGGGTTTCTTCGCAAGTTCTGTTTTTTCTATCAACCATCAGTTGTGAAGATTTTTTCACAACCCAATTCTTACATTTTTTAACTCTTTTCAGTTATAAATACATCTGTAAAAATTACATACACATTTAGGTGAAAGAGAGGCCCACTTGGGCCTAAGCCGACCAACATAATAATAAACTAACAACAAGCAGATTAAAATATGATAAAATGAATGGAAAATTTTCCATGATTTCCATACTAAAATGAAATGTTTCTGGAGCTTTCGATAAGCCGAGATGATTTAATCGTAACATTCATTTTGGGCTCATATTTGATGGCTCCTTCACTTCACTTAGTATTTAAAAGTGCCATTTTTGAAAAAAAAATGCAGCTCTTATATTTTAACAAATCGGGAATATTAGAAATTTATCTTTGAAAGTCAAACAGCACACTTAAAAGAATTCGGGCGTCGGAGCCCCAAAATCTCCGTTGGAAACTCTAACTTAATTTTAATTATTTCAGGGCGAAATTTCAGATAGTATTTACTTATTAAACATCAGTTCGGCCATCAAATTATTCAGATATTTTGCTCCAAGTTCACATATCTGAATATATGTCATAACTTTTCCTACCAAAAACAAGTATAATTAAAAAATTAAGCTAAAACGCAAACAACCAATCCGTATCAAACGGCTCCTCCCCCTTCCACGCTACCTGTTCCTGCCCGCCCAATCCTTTCCCATGATGCATCACCGTGTTTTTCGACCTCCCCCTCATGCGAATCCCATTACCCACACCACTCGGATAGAATACGCGCTACGTCACGGAGCAAGGACGTTGGAATGACCTCCTCCTTCAACAACTCATCTTCCTCCATCATCATCGTCCTATTCTCTCCTTCCACTCTAGCTCCTTCCTTTTTACTCATCCTTCCTTCCTGTACCTCTCTAACATTCCTTCGTCCACTCCGTAAGAAAATGTCCGCCCCAACCGAGGGATATCCTTGTCCGACGAGATAAACTTTTAGATACGCGCTCTTGCGTCACTTATCCTACTCATTCGGTTTTATAGCTCCGTCTCGCGATAGGGATTCTATGTCTACTTTTTATTGTTCTGCGGAGAATTTCACATATTTTTCTCCTTAGGTCAGTCGGCAGTTTAACAGTATGGCGGAGTCTACCGCTTTATCGTTTTTCACTCGACTGCTTCTTCGTATTTGCTTGAAGATCAGTTTTAAAATAAATAATGAGGAGCAGTTAACAGATTACATTTTCAGTAACTCCCGAATACAGAGTATTTGTTTCAAATAAGCTTTTCGGTTTATAGACTTTAAAAATACATCGCAAAAAATTTAATAAGTGCCAAATAATTCTTAGTCAACATACATTCAATAATACTGCTAGTGAAACTGAAGCATGAAGAGTCCAAGGATTTGATACTCAAGAAAAGCTCAAAGAAAATTGCTTTTATTGAGGATAATGAACTATCAAAAGAGGGTATTAGATTGAAATTAATGCTTTAACTATTTTTATAGAAAAAAACGAGGTTTAAAGGAAATATTTTGCTAAATTTCTCTTCTTAAAAATATATCGATAAAACTAACACAATTGAAAACTGCGCATGTAGAGCATAACACGATTCTCCCCTTAAATAATAACGTAAACTGAATTATAAAACATCGTAAGAGAGAGAACCATGAATCTCCAGCAATTCTTCTCCTCGAACTCATTTCCGAAAGGAAGGAAAGGTCTAACTGTGCGAAGGGATATTCTACAAAATTAAATTACACTTAAGATTTATTTGCAAATATTCTGATAGATCTTAGTATTTATTTCAGTATCATGGAAAGAATGGGATGTCTAATTACACATTGTGGGCAAATCAGAATCGTACCCAGGGCAAATACATGACTGGCTGCTGACTATTTTCTAAGAAAACAAGGGTACCAGGCTTATCCCTGGTATTATAATGTATACTTAAATGAACTTAAGTTATTTTTCACCTTAGGGCCTGGTATTTTAATGATTTCGTAGAGTTAATGAAGATTATAGTTAATACTCATGCTAATCCATCATATATATATAGAAGATTAACTATAATCTTCACTTTATCTCTAATATTACAATACCAAGCTCTGAAGTGAACATCAGTTAAATTCAATTTTGAGTTTACATTAAAATAGCGGGCCTAAGCCTCAGGCAGATAATATTTCTACACCATCATTTGGACACCATAATTCTAGACCTACGTATAGTTAAGTTATTGAGAAGCAACCTTGAGGACTGCGTTCGAATTTTGGCGTATCGAGTTATTAAAAGTTCGCCAAACGCAAATTAAAACCTTACATCCGCACCATTAGTCGTTTATTCTGCAGTTCATTTCACAAACATATATAGATCAACAATGGATTTATACTTCGTCGATTCGACGTTTATTGGCAATTTCTTCAATTAGTTATTGCCATGCTAATAGCGAAAAACATGCGAGGCAGTGTGTTTTATTCCTAAGGTGCATGCATTCCCCTGACCTGGGTATATTCTTACATCAAACATTCCGACTAATTTGCTCACGTGCTGCAGAACGAGTGTGCAAACGAAATTTGCACGTCGAGTGGCATTAATGGCGCGTAAATAAAAAATGGAATATTGGCCATGAAGCAATTGGAAGCATAAAAATACATCGATAAATTAACCCCAATTAAAGGAAATTCGATTTATTTCGATATATACACACTTCTGAAGGTATTCAAACTTACCGGATGTTGCCTTTTGATTGTCGAAATGTTTTATTTGTCGTCATCTGAGATGCGCGTTGCATATAGACGTGATATTGTCACTGGGAAGAATTCGACCTCGAGAATTTGAAGGAAGAGCACGTTTTGTGTGTCCCTGAATTTGGAAAAGATGTTTTCCACTTGTAGCCCATTCCGTTTTCGTTTCCGTGCGTGGTTTTTACGTCCATGATTCTCGTCCCATGTAAACTAAGATATAACATAACGATGAGTTAGGAAGATTTACGACCAAAATCGGAGTTTTAAATGGAAAGTTTCGCACGCACTTTCTCATATAATCGGTGCTACAAAAATTACCACCCAAGATATTCAATTACATCGATTTAGATATTTTCCAGTATCACCTGATGATGTTCATTTATGAAGAGATAAATAATTGTATTTGTTTTCCATGGTAAAGGAAACTATCACATGTAATTTCTTTGGTCTAAAATTAGTTACAAACTTTAAGAAAAAGAGAAATCTCAGGTTGTAAACATATCTCAAATTCCCGAATCGTCACTTCATAAAAATAAAAATTCTGACCATTTTCCATTTACTGGAAATACCAGTTTTCCTTTCCATAGTATGATGATGCGAATGTGTATGAGGTAAATTTTACCTTGTGGACAAATTACCTCACCGAAACAGAGAAAATCCTACTGGAAATTTCTCTTGGTTTCCAATATAATCTTCCAAGAGCTACCAACAAAGACAAACAATAAAAATCTTATTGGAAACAAACAGAAACCATCAATGTTTTGGCCCTTGGTTTCCAACGTTCGTATTGGTTTTCATCAATATCCTATTGGTTTCCTGCACATATTTCTGTTGGTTTTTAACAAAATCCTGTCGCTTTCAAAGAAAATCCTGTTGGGATCAAATGAGAACCTTTTGGTTTTAATCTAAAGCTTGTTAGTTTTATACGAAATCCTGTTAGTTTCTCGCATACATTTCTATTTGCTGTTAACAGTCATTACCATAATTTCTGTTGGTTTACTACACTCGTATTTAGGTATTTAGGGAATAACTATCAGTTAAAATAAAAAGTTCATTTCATTATTTAATGAATACTGTCAAATTTAGATAAACTTTAAAATTGTGTTTTTCGGCCGGCTTTCTCTCACTGGTCATTTTTTCTAGCAGATATCTTCGTGTGTTTTTTACTTTGGGTGCTGTCCAAGGTCCAGGGTTGCTCTCCCCCATCTCCTTCATGATTTATTTTAGTGTTTCTGAAAAATGAAGAAAAGAACAATTTATTGTAAACTAAACTTATATAGTTTTAAAATTCACACCCAGGATATCTGTTTATAGTATTAAATACTGATTCTCACACTGCGATAATGGAAGAAGTCTCCGCACCTCCTGTCCCAGATTTTCTCGAATATCTTCTTCTACCATAATAGCCCATATTATTTCACTTTTCTTTGGATAAAACCAAAATATTGCACAAAATCATTAAACCAAAATATTTACCTCCAACTTCGAGGATCACCGCCGTATCGTGTCTGGGTTTCCTTATTACAGCATGCTCTTTCGAGCATTTCGAAGGCCAACAGAAGAAGCACGGACTTTTATGTTCTAGGAAATAAATCTTATTTCTGATATAAACACTTAAACCTACCATCCTTCATATTTCACTAGACGAACCACGCTAACTATGCTTACGTTGCCACGTGGCGAAAAATTAAAGTAAGTATTCGAATGGAGGTTATCCCATGCTATCCCATGATCCCATTGGATATGACGTACGAAAAGACAAATTACGTCTGCTTCTGGCAGACTTCCGATTTCTGCTTCCGATTTTGCAAAGGTTCTAAAGCTTTACTCGGGAATTTTTTACTTCATACTTCGACTGATTTCCTTGATTTACGCATTATATAAGCGTTATTTGAAGCTTAACACAACGGAGGAAGATATAAAGTCACCTGAACATACCTTATAATGCTGAAAAAAACACGAATGTTGCTAAAACTGACATGTTTGGCACTCTGGAATGACTTGATAAGATCAATAAATGTGTTACATGTTAATTAATACATTTAGAGAAAGGACGCTCACAGATGATGCAGCTGACATAATACGTCCCCCAGGTTGCACAGGCCGTTCTGGTCTTCTTCTTCTTCCTCTGGCGCTACAGTCCTCCGTGAACCTTGGCCTCCTTCACGACTCTTCTCCAGGCGTTTCTATCAATAGCGACGGTCCTCTAGTTCCTGACTCCCATTTTCTTCAGATATTCTATCACTCCATCTTTTACGAGGTCTGCCTCTTGGTCTTCCCTCTGTGGGTCTCCGGTTATCGATTTTCTTAACGGATCTTAAGGGTTCCATGCGGTGTAGATGTCCAAGCCACCTGATCCTCTGGGCTTTAATGAACTGAACAATGTTCTCTCCTTGAATAAGATAATTTATTTCTTCATTTGTCCGAATCCTCCAGAGTCCGTTTTCATTTTGTACTGGGCCATAGATTTTTCTCATCACTTTCCTTTCAAACACATTGAGCATATCTTCCTGCTTCTTCGTAATGGACCATGCTTAACACCCGTACGTCACAATGGGTCTTACAACTGATCGATACTGATTTTCATTTTGCTATGTCTATACAGTAATTTTGACGCCATAAGCTGTTTACAGGTAAAAATTTCTCGGCCTGATACAGAGATGGCGTCCCAATCAGCGAAAATTTATGATCCCTGCCTAGGCGCAAGTGTCATTAGTTCGTAAAACAAGTTTCAACTTGTCCTCTCAAGTAGTCTGTTTACACGTATTGTTGCAGTAGACGTATTTCGTTTGTGTGAAGTTATCCATCTACGGCATCTCTCAACTTCTTCATTGGAACCGAAGCGCTTTCCAGAAAAAAAATTCTTCAAGTTTGGGAACAGATGGAAGTCTGAGGGTGCTAAATCAGGAGAATAGGGGGATGGTCGAGCAAATCGTACCCCAAATCTCATAGTTTTCCCATCGCCAACGCACCTTTGTGAGTATGTGCGTTGTCCTGGTGAAAGATGATTTTTTCTTCTTCAAGCCAGGCCTCTTCTCGCGAATTTTTGCATCCAGCTGGTCAAGAAGGTTGGAGTAATATTTGCCTGTAATTGTTCTGCCTTTTTCAAGGTAATCAATTGTCAGGATCCCTTTCGCATCCCAAAACACACTGGCCATGACCTTTCAGGCAGATGCAATCGACTTCGCTTTCTTTTGCGCTGAACCACCGGCTTCCACCCACTGCTTCGATTGCTGTTTCGTTTCTGGCGTGTAGTGGTGGACCCATGTCTCATCCATGGAGACAGATCTCCGCACAAAATCGATCGGTGCTCCCTTGAATCGGTTCAAACATTTCTGCAAAAATCGCTTGTGCATTTGCTTTTGATCGGCATTCAGCAAATGCGGCATCCACCTTGCGTAGAGCTTTCGCATCCCCAATTCTTTGTGCAAGACCCTTTTTTCCGATATCCCCACGGCCTCAGCTATCTCACTCACCTTCACTAGCCTATCGTCCAACACGATATCGTGCACTTTTTCGATGGTTTCCGGTGTGGTTGCTGTTTTTGGCCGTCCTTCACGTGGGTCATCTTCGAGGGATGTGCGACCACGTTTAAATTCAGCTGCTTACTTTTTAACGGTTGACATTGAAGGAGCAGAGTCCCCGTACACTTTTGTCAACTTCGGGTGAATTACCTTAGGGGTTAATCCATTCAAAACGAAGAATTTTATGACCGCACAATATTCAAGTTTATCCATTTTAACGAAAAACACGAAAGACGTCTACTGCAACAATACGTGTAAACAAACTACTTGAGAGAACAAGTTGAAACTTGTCTTACGAACTAATGACACGTGCGCCCAGGCAGGGATAATAAATTATCGCTGATTGGAACGCCATCTCAGTGTCAGGCCGAGAAATTTTCACCTTACCGAATAGATGCTAGAACAAGTCGTTTCAAAATTCATTTTTTCCGCGAACGATACGCGAAAGCAATCCATTAATGAAGTATAGTCATGGTGCTTGCACCCCCTGCCACACGCCGAAAAGCTGCTGACATGGTACTTATGTAGATGAACTATGATAATAGGGTTTACTATGGAAATGAGAAGTACATTCTATCATATCTTGTGATATTGCTTCCTTATTAGTGTATTTTATGATGTCTTTCTTCCCAAACTGTCTCTTGTATTCCGTGAGAGATTGTCTCTGTTACTCAAGTTGGAAGTAAGAACATAACTATAACTTTAAATTCAAAATTTTAACTGTGGATGACATTTTCCAGGGCCAATCACCATTGAATCATGGAATTTAATTATTTAATATTTTTCCTTTGTAAGGAACTCACCGCCAGTCCAATCAAGTTAAATAGTAGTAAATTTATCTAATTCATGTTCAGATAATGTAGCATTGTTGACTTGTAAATAATAGTAATGATTACTACTTTAGTACGTTTTGATATTATTCAGGCAGGAGAAAAGTCTGCTTCGCTTATAATACAAGCAAGGCAAGTTGAAACATTTCTAAAGATCATGAAGAATTGATGTATTGTTATTAGTGCATAAAATTTAAGTTTCCAGAGAGTACATCGCTTAACTTTAAACTAAGAGAAAAACGAAGATTTTTCTACTTAAACCCAATAAAATGTATTTTTTCAATTGAGTGACCCGTGGATTCTAGCAATTAACATCCCCAACTGCGTAATAGAAACAACAAACAAATTCTTTTTCTAATTTCCTGTTGTAAGCTGTGTATCATATAAATTGTATATTTATTATTCATCCATGAAATAATATGAATTTAAAGTCAAAAACTCTTCCAACGTATCTTACGAATTTGCTCCAATATGGCGGAGGCCAACATTTCTACCGGTGGACGGAATGAAACCAATAGATATAGAGGAATCTCTATGATATCCCAACAGAAACAACCAAGTTTCCTATAACCATCATAAACCAACGACTCTATCAAGGGAATCCAATGTAAACTAACTTGACCCATTGTACATTAACGGAAACCAATTTAAAAACCAACAGGTTCCGATGAATATTTTCATAATCATAAAAAAAACTAACGATGTTTCCAATAAAAACCAATATAAATCAACATAAACCAGCGTAAACCAACGGAAACAAATATATAAACCAACAGGTTCCAATGAAAATTTTCAACAGAGAATGACTAAATACTTTAAATACAATCTACGATCAATGGAATATTTTTTCGAAGAATTACACATTACTCATTTCAACTAAAGTTTATGACGTTATTTATGACAGAATTATACATTTAGACAATTTGTATTCAAAATAACCAAAGTTATTGCTTATGGATGATTTTGCTAAGAATGTTTATCACATTAGTTAACTCTCACTTAAAATCGAATGATTTACTCGTCCCCCTTCCTTTGATGTAACAAGGAAGATTTAGAAAACCAAAACGTCGCTCTTTCTTGAAAACCTTTTTGTTTATTTCTTTCTCTCGTAGCATCTCCGAGCCAGGTCTAAAAAAAATATATTTTACCGTTTCCACTCATCCCGCTACCGTTTCCAGAAAAGTTCATTGGTCGGAAGGTTTGAATAGGATTTCCATTTTTATGAGTGCCCCGGCAAAATATTTAGATTGGAAGGAGATAAGAGAAAAAAGGACGAGATTGGATGCTATTTATAGATCGCCTTAGGAGGGAAATGCGATATTCGGCATAGTTGTTCTGCTACATTCTGAATGGCTATGTTGAATCTCCCCAACCAATCAAAGCTTTAAACTGCTAGAGGCCGGCAAATTGGACGTAATAATGGATGACTTTGTTGTGAATTTACAAGCTAGTAACAACGCTATAAATTGTAGCCAACTTTCAAATCTTTGTTTTCTTTTAAAACTTCGTTTACTTTCCGGAGTAGTTAATTTCGTAATGGTTAGCGAAGTCTCACTGACGCTATCAATCATATACTTTCTAAGAAGCTGAATTAAGAAAGGTATAACCATAAACGGCATCCGAATGGATCTTAAAAATATATTTTCGCTGAAACATTGGCATCATGGACCAAGGCAAATTGAAAATATTTTATTCCCGGAATGAAGATATCTCTTTATGTTACTACCATAGTAGCATTTTAGTTCTTCAATCGGAATGTAAATGTTCAATAACTTTGTAATGCAGGATATATATTATATAAATAAATAGTAGTAGGAATAAAACTTTTTCGTACACTTCTACGAAAAATGAATGCAAAAACATGTTTCGCTAGCGAAATAGGAGGGACTAATTGCTGCCTTCCACGGGAAATACGAATTACGGAATTTCATATTATTATCAAAATCTGTCATTTCAATCCGAGATTGGATCTCGGCCTCCCAAAACGCGTTCCAGTCCTGAGCTTTGTGAGCATTGTGAGCTTCTGGATGACGCGTTTCCCTAAAGTACTCGATGATGTCTTTGTTGCGTCTAAAATCCCATATATTCTCGTTCATCTAATGAATTTCGCATATTTTTGAAACCCGAACCTTTCTGAATTCCCAAATTTAAATTACACTTTGCTGTTTTGACTTATTAAAAAGGGAATCAAGGAGAAGAACAAGCATAAAAATACTCGTTTTAACAGCCATGAAGCGAACTTGCATTTAGAAAGAGAAATCAATATTCATATACTTTCTTTTCTGACTCTAAATGATTTAGAATTTTCTTTTCTAGCTCTTAATAATTTACTATAATCATTTTTTCTAAATATCATTATTTAGATTTTTTCAAGATTAAATAACTTACTATTAAGAATATTTTTATCTATATTTTGTTTCCATATTTACCCTCGTTTAGAATCAGCATAAAATTGTGTACTTTCTTCATAGAATCCTTTTCAAGGCTCTGCAAGACATTTTTCTGCAACTGCCGTCTTATATAATTATTTCAAAGCCATCAAAAGCAGTGGTAGAGGGTTTATAGAGGCTGGAAACCAATTCTTTTCTAGCAATAGCTAAGAGTAACAAGTATTCGATGGCATGAACCTTCACAGTGAAGGAAAAACCGTGTGCAATTTCTTCTGAGATCTCGCGGTCATTTTTCTTTATTCATCCTTGAACTCAATACTAAAATACTTTCACGGACCAGTGCACAATACTTCGGAAGAAGGAACGATAAAGGTTCGACGCAAGGGTTGAGAAATAAGAAAATATCTTCCGTATCCTCATTAATCGTTATCCGAAGGTACGATTGAGCTGATTCGGGATATGAGGAAAGGAATGTTGGGGCAAAGTTTTCACAAAAAGAAGTAGGACTGCTCTCCTCACCAGCCAAACCTTTCATTATGTTCGGTGGACGGACAGCAGTGTGCGAATTTCTAACTCATTAGGCGGAGATATATTCGCTGCCCGAGGGAAAAGAGATTGGTTTGAACGAGATGGGTAACGGATTGGAGGTTGAGAATGCAAAGATGATACAAAGAGTGAACTGCGGTAAAAGAAGGGAGGTAATCGGCAAAGGCTTTTATATTTTCCGATTTCCCTGCAAGAAGACGCACGTCAGGTTCCGCCAAAGCTTATGGCATTCAGATGTGCATTGGGGAGGCGATTTCGGTGGGGGTTGATCGAGGAGACAAGGTCAACTCAGGGTAACGCCATGTATCAACAACCCAAACCCCTCCAAACCTTTTTCAGAATGTGGACTCTCCCAAACCAGAATTCGTTTACTACGCAGGTGCCATAAGCTTTCATGGGTCATGCACATTTGAGGTGACACGATGATCAGCACCTTTAGGCCAAAGATAACTTGGAAATTTGCGTAAAATCTGCACATAGTATGGTAGGGATTGTGAAACCCTCCTTGTTATGTAGGATTCTCTTTTATTTCATTGGCGAGAACTGTCGCCCGGCGAATATGCTTCGAGAAAAAAATGAGTTAACGTATTTAAGCATCACCGCTGCAGTAAAATAGCCAGTAAATGACTAATCTCAAAGATCAGCATTCAAAGGCAAACCCAAACATAGCAATAATTATTATTATTTGTCGAATATATCGAAGTTAATATTCCAAAACATAATTAATTCATAATAGATCATCAAAACTACAGAAAAGGAAATCGCAATTTTATCAGCAACAGCGAGTGACTCATTTTTTGTTTTGTGCTAATTTAGTTGTCCTTTTGTTTTGGAATCAACTACTTTTGAGAATAAATTGATGCAATTCTGGTCACGTACTCAGGAAAGCAAATCATAATACGTTCAGATAAAATGCATAATTCCACTGACGTTTTAGTATCGATAATACGGCAATTGATGTATAATGACGATATTCTTGCTTCCGCGGAACATGACGACACCCGGGAAATTTCTTTCGTTTGTGAATGTAAATGCTTTTTATAAAGTCGAATAATAAGTGTGGTCTTTTTTAAAGAGTTGGGAGATACACGACTTTGCTCTGAAGACTGGTTTCATAATAATATATAATGTTCTTAATAACCCCTTCCAAATCGATGCATGGAAACATTTCTCATGGAGATGACCAAAACTGGTTCTGATAGATTGAGTTCTAAATCCCGCATGCAATTATGTCCAAGAGGTCACTTAAGGACTCTTGGAGATCGAAAGGAATATAATCTCCTCCCAGTCTTTCCTTAATTTTCCAGTTAGTTAACGGTGTCAGAAATGTTAAGAGGATTCCATCTCTCAACCTCCACTTGATTTAAGGCGTTGGGAAAACAGTTGTATCGAAAAACAATTTTTGAGAACAAGAAGCTGAACTTAATCCTTGTTTATACTCGTATATTTTCGCAACGAGTAGGATGTCGAAATTGAATTTTTGGAGTATAAAAAGTGTTCTGGCCTTTACTTATTTTCGACATGTAGTTTCCGATGAGTAAGCACGAGAACAGTTCGTTTCAAGGATTTGGACACATTTGGGTAAGAATATTTATTATTGTTATATTATTTTTAGGCCTTTTTTGCGTTGAAAAGATAAAAGGTCAATTTTATGCAACTTTTATATTATTATAAAACTCTTTATTTAAAATTAAGATTACAATTTTGTATCCTTTTTCGCTTGGGAAATCCTTAAAAAATATTTTTTCGAAAATTTTATTGCAATCATTTTCAGCCACATCTATATCTAAAGATTCACTTGGTACGCTAACTTAGTTGCTTTACGCCGAATACTTCACTGAATTGTTCTCTCACGTTTATTTTCACGAACTCCATGGAGTCTCTTCAGCACGAATGTGATACATTTTGCATTTTCTTCGATCGATGCAAAATATTGTTTTCAGGATTCAATACGTCAGTGGCGAAGCAATCCGTTCTTTAATCTCATGATAAGACAGTAATACGCTTTCTCATCATTTGGAAAACAATTCTAGAAGTTTTCACAACAATTGAAGATGGATACTTGTGCAAAGAAATTTTAAACGACCAATTCCGAGCGTAAATATTTCCCGGTTCCGTTTAAATAAGAAATATTTTGTTGATTAAAGCTAACTAACAGTTTCAACTTATGAAGACCTTACCACCTAGCTTGTGGACTGTCAGCAAGGATTTCGACAAGAATAATAACAATAAAAGTCATTATTGGTACTGTTAGGGGGGGATCAGCTAATACTGTTGTCTTATTTTTCCCAATCTCTATCGCGCTATATCGAATGAAAACAGCCATCAATATTTCTTGCTAATTGCCTCGATGAATCAGATATTGTTGTTTTCAAGCTCTATAGTCACTATCTATAGGTGTGAGCTTACTACATTTCAGCAGCATTATTGTAAGCAATTTGTACAACAAGCATGTTAGTCTACATTATAACCACTCGTTTGAGATAAATTGTTCATTGTTCAGGGCTCCCAGGTAGCTAAGTAGACAACGCGCTCGACTTCGGTGAAAGCAGTCCTTGGTTCGATTTCCGGTGGAGGTCTACGTGTGAAGTGACCTAAGCTGTCGAAGCACTTTTAACAGCACCACTACACTACTACAACTACTTGATGTATGTTGTATGTTCATTTTAAATTCTACGGAGGCGGCCGTGATATTGTGGAATTTCATGACATTACACAGATGTGTACTTTTTCCACAGCAATTTATTCGGGGACTCTTTCCCGAAGAAATCGCTGTGGAAAAATAGATATCTCTGTGATATATGTATTTTCATTGTTCAAAATTATGATTTATTATGTTTGTTACACTTAGTTTACATTATTATCTTTGTATATGCATAAGTTACTGTCTTATATAATTATTATCTTAGTAACTGTTTATTTTTCTTAAATAATAACCATCGATATTCTGTTTTATTTGCGAGGGAAACCATAGAGAGTGGCTAAATTGGGAGCTTATTCTTACGTCGAGAGAAGTCATAGAGGGCTCATGCATATTTAGCATACATAAGACATAAATAAAAATTATTCCGTGGCTAGTCATTAGAACGTATACGATGTGTAATCGCCTTCCAGCATCCAATATCTCCCGCATAATTCCCACGCCTTTGTATCTCGTCTTAAGTGGAACAACAATCCCCTTCTGCGAGGGAAAACTCTATCTTCGATCACTCTCGGTCGCCCTCTAATTTAACTCCCACCGGTCACAATCACCGTGTAAGTGTGCACCTCACAGAAAAAGAGGACTCGAGATCCAGCGCATTCGATTTACCCATCGACTCGATTAGGTTGCTTCCGATAGCATTTCTCATCGTCCTCTGAAGAGGTTATTGAATTCCACTATAAAAAGCCCTCCGAGACGACGGGTAAATGTAGGCGGCTCCTTTTTTATACACGGCCGACGTCTCTCGCGCATATTTGACGTCTCCAGCTCGGTGAATTATGTTTGTGGAGGCCTTTATGACTCCCCGGCCTCCTCAGTGAGGGTGGAGCCCACCAAAAAAATACGGACGCCTCGGAGAGGATGAAGAGAGAGGAGAGGAGCTCCGACTAAAAGGAGAAACAAAAGCGAAAGGAAAAAAGGGAAGCCAAAAGAAAAAAAAGGAAGCGGCTGTTATGACATTTCCGAGAAGGACTCGGAAAAAAGTTGAGGACCGAAGGAGACAATCCCCTTCTTAAATCCTAAGGAGTCACAGCTTCCAGGGAGGGAGCTTTGATCTTCCGTGACGCGAAGATAGAAAGAGCCGAAAATAGCTACACAAGTGGAGATAATATGAGCGTTCCTTACTCATAATTAGTTGAGCTATTTTTATGGATTTTTTCCTTGACCTAGGGTTGCGGCGGATGGTTGGAGAAGGACTCTGTTAGAGTCGCAGTCTCTTAAACAGAGGCTCGTTATTCCTGTTTATGAATTTATTCCTTGCATTTTCAAGGAGGAATAATCGACTCGAATATTATGCTGAATCAATTTTGTATGGAATTATGGCTTGGAAATAGTATGTGGAATTAAAGGCAAAGTTTGATGATTAAAATTCATATTCTTTGAAAACTGATGCCCTCCTTGGCAAGATGATTAACAACTTAGCTTTCTAAAGACTAGGTTCCAAGTTCGAGTCTTAGTTAACACGAATTTTCCGGTTAGGATATCAGTGTTACCATTTTCAGTACCATTGTTGGTGCCGCACCGTAGTGATCCTATGACTGAATGTTTTTGGGGCCTTAAACAATCGGTATGTGTGATAATTTGAAGTATGTATGTAATTACAAAAGTTCATTGGCCCCTATCCAATATGACATCCAATAAAACACTTCAGTCTTGCTGATCGACTTCCATAATAGGGAAACGGTGACTATGACCCTACAGAGGCACCCCAAGTTGAGTCGGAACTCACGACAGTCGCACTTTTCGGATGTGCCAGCTTCCAGTCGATTCGTCATCTCTTGATGCATCCATGGTTGTGTACTCTGATATCTCAAGGCTGCAATTCTTTCCACTCGGAAACGACGCCCAGTCTTCTTCAATTAACACCAAACTTCCTTTCCATAATAGAAAAATCCATTTAGCAGAGAGGGAAGCTCAGCCAGGAATCTTCAATACATCCTCTTGGACGAGATTTCGTATTGCAATTAGCTTAACTATAAAGCTACTACTGGTAAATTGCTATTAATCCCCCAACAACAATTTATATAAATACTTCGTGAGTGAGCTGATGGTTTTTTCGCCTCTTAATACGGTAGGAGACCAGTTACAGGAAACGGGATTCTTCATGAACAAAGGTTTTATTTTCTTTCTTTCTTCATCTAATAACCTCATGCTATCTTCAATTTCTTATCATTGACTGCTCTATTTCTAGCCAGTATACTTTCATTTTCTCACTCAGAGTCTTTTTTTCTTTCTATGGTCATTTTTGAGACTTTATTTCTTATCTCCTTACTTGGAACCATTCTATTTTAATAATTATAATACGTTTCTTCGGAAATATGGAAGCCATCCGCGGTAGTTATCACAATATATTACTTCTGGCGATAAGGCCACGGGTGTAAGACAACGGTATAAATGCTATCAAACTGTATACGTAGCCTTAAACCCAATTGCGGAATATTGTGTCGGAATAAATGATGAGAGTAGAGCAGTTGATGTAAAGCGATTTTGTTTTTGGTATTTTTCGGATACCGGCGGAGTGCACAACTAAATTCTTTAAATTGCGACCGACTGACAGCCGTTAGCGGAGCGTCCTTATTGACCGATAAAACGATTCACGCAACAATACAAACAATGAAGACAACAATGTAAATTCTACTAAACTGAATATGTTTCCTTACATCCCTGGCCTTGTCGCCGCATACTACATATTCGTGAATGATATGTTTGGATAACATCGCTAATCTTTCCAACAAACTAAAAGAACGCTTGCATTGCCACCTTCCATACCTACGCTCCTCTTTCTCTATTTCATCTACTCTTTCTTTCGATGCGTAGTATCCGAATTTTCCTAATTTTAGTGAAAACTCCGTCGAGAACCTAGCCTTTAATTAGGAGAAAGAAAAGGTAAGGAAGACGTGATGAAGAAACGATGACTCATTACTCATTCTCCGCTGAAACTGCTATCATGAGCATCAATAATCTCTTGCTCATGCATACTCACTCGGGACGTTGATTTTCAATGGGCTCGGGTTTCTGTTGATTGCACCGCCTCCGTCTCGCGACCCATAATCTGTTAAACATCCAATAATCATGGCTAATGACTGCTATGAACTCCTTTCCTTCCGCTGTTATTCGAGCAGACCTTAAGATGTCGCCGTTCAATTTCCTTCGAGACATTTTCCCTGCGCTGAAACTGCTTTGAAAATCGACGCATTATTAAAACCCCGGATGATTAAATACTTTTCACGTTTTCTTTTTCGTAGCCCTCGATGTAAACGCTTCCTTTGAAGATAATGGATTTGCGTATTTTGCTTAGCATCACGGGGGGTTTCTGATTTGCCTCATCAGTCTAGAAAATCGATTCCATTTTTTCGTTGCTCTAGAATTTTCTCTCGGTGATCGGGAGGTTCAACGGTAGCTTCAATCTATAGACAAATTGGTGACTCAGTGAAAGATGATTTCCTACCGCTTCTACTCTCTACTACTCCTCTGGAAGATACACAGTCGGTTCCGCTGATGTGCAAGCAATTCATATAGCAGTCGAGTTATTCAGAAAATAATTTTAAGAATTAGGAGTTAGGAATTTTGAGTTGAATTAAAATGGACGTTTCTTAACGAAGCACATTAAGAATATGAGTAACCACTGATGGTTGAGTTAGTTAAAAGAACTCCAGAAACCATCAACTGTGTTATTTTGTCCTATACGCATTTCGCCATCAATGGTAGCCTCCTCAGGGACCTGAGCAGAACACATGGTTGATGGTTTCTAAAGTTCTTTAAATTGCAATGAATCGTATTAAAAAATTCAGAATCATAATTTAAAAAGTATGCTGTTGGTTAGATAGGAATTAGTAAAGAATCGAACTTACATTAGTTCTGTTGACCCACCTCTGCCCATGATAACGAACGTAAAGATGTGGAGAACGGATACTAATAATATTATTGACCCAAAATGTCCTTCATTCTGATTTAATTTTCTGTAGAATCTAATTATCCCGGAAAAGACTAAATGTAGCATGGTTTTTATCAATTTCATCGATTAAATTATGTGATGTTGAAGGATTTTAAAATTCCGTCGTACTGAAAGAGGATGTCTGTATCGAGCATGTTTGGGCACGAATCTATAATAGAATTTTTTCCTTTAAGGTTAAAGAACGAGTATTTAACAGTATTTCTAAGGATTCACATGTCCACATGTCTACATGGATGTTAATCGATTCGTGTATCTCGTGAATAAATAAGGAGCAAGGGAACGTTCTTCAAGCTGGCATTGAGGAAGAGACTCAATCTATGAAAATGGTTTCAAACAAAGGAGGAAAGAAATACATCAAAATGTACGAATATGACATTAAAAATATTCGAATGAAATACTAATATTGTATTTAATTAATAGAATTAGAAATCAGCGACGATGAAATACATCAAATCCGAAAATACTTATGTTTGCGTGACGTGAGAATATATGTTCGCGGTATGACTCACTTTAATGAAAACTTTACGAATCATACCACTGTCAGTCTTTTTTGTTGCAAAGCGTTGGTCATAGGTAAATGAAGCTTTGCAAAAGAAAACAGCAAACTGTCCAAGTTCCCACATCTACGTCTGTATTCAGCAAACCGCCTTTCGGCGTTTGGCAAGGGGTGCATGCACTATGACTCTACATCCCAAATAGTAGATTACTTTCGCGTATCGCTCACAGGAAAAATCAATTCATGAAATACTTTTTTGTCAAGTTTGTCAATGTTCATGTTAATTGTACGATGCAAATTAAGATAAATTAGAAACTTAAATTTTTCATTTTCAGAAACTAAAAGATGAGGAAGAATATGCAAGAAAAGATTGTGCTATAGTGTGATACATTTGTATATTTCCCGCGAAAGCCTCCTTTGGCATGTGACAGGGGCTGCTTGCGCCATAACTTTAGGTCCCAAATAGATTACTTTCCCATATTGTTCGCGGAAAAAATTAATTCTTGAAGCGACAAGTTTTTAGCATCAATTTTCTTTATAGCTCTTGCAGTATCAGAACGGTCTATGTAACAGGAAGGACGCAAAATAGCGGCTGCATCTTCCAAGAACGCACTCTCTCCGAATCCCTGTTCAGTGTCTTAATTGGTTTTGTGTAACTAATTTATACGTATGTCTGTCTGCACATCCTTCAGCTCGAATGCCTGTTAGAACCTTAACCCTCCACCATAAGTAACTAGGCAAAATGAAGAGTGAGGTAGTTTACCAGTGCTGTCTTCACTGAGGCAGAATAATATAAGCGGAACAAGTTCACGAGAGTGAATCACAATGAGTCTACTAGTAACACTTTTCGTTGCATTCGAAAAAGAGATATCTTAATCAGCGTCATTATTGAGCATCTCTCATACCTCAGTAGCTTGAACTGAGACAAAAGGAAATGAAAGATACAATTTTCTCTATCCTGCACCAAAAGACAGAAATATTCCATTCGTCAGGACATGGTAGCAGGACCAAGATACACGTGCATACTTTTTAAATATATTTTAGAGGAAATTGAGATTATCATGAACTCGAGATGAATAAACTCTTTAAATACTTCTCTTCATTCGATTGTTTCTGTCGCAGACAATGGAACTTTTGAACTATTTTGTCGGATGGAAAGATTCCGCTATCGAACCGTCACATCGTTTCCAGAAAAATACGGAAATTAACGGAACAATATGACTTCGTCCTAACATTTCTCAAACGGCGGCAACGCTTGAAGTCCTCGGACACGTTACATGTAAACGATTATCTGAACGAAACAGGATGAGTGCGTTTATTATTTAAGCGATTATACACCCCATTACTCTGTTAGAAAGGAAAGCAAAACAAAGAGAAAGAGGGAGGACTCCCACGACGACAATCCCTTTCCCACGAGAATCGCATTAGAATAATCCCTCGTCGACGGACGGAAAATAAAATATTTGTGGGAAACTGTCGGAGGGGTTGAGGGTTTGCTCGCAGGGTTGCCAACTGAGGAAGCGATTTTAAAGGGAAGTTAAAAAATTGATGTTTTCTCTATCGTGAAATGAGAAGCAAAGTGATAAGTCGAAATCATTTCTTGTGATAATAGGATGATTCTCTCGTGAATAAATAACTACTTTTATATCAATATCTTTTTAATCAGCCGAGCCGGAATGTTACGAGCCTCAGCCCAAGCATTTCATTTTTAATAATAATTAGGAAATCAGCGAAACCAATCTAAACGCATAACCAGCTAACAGAAGTGTACCATTTATATCAATTTATTGGTCACATTGATATTTGACGCATTTCGGAGAAATATTTTTAGAATTATATTTCCGAATGACTGAATCGACGTAGAAAATTTACATTTTTATTGTTAAAATGCGTGTTCTCTTACATTTAATTGGGCATTGTGATACACAATCTGAATTCATACTTTTCCAATGGCAGTATCTAAAAAAATATCGTAAGATAAATCATTTTACTACCATTAGCTTTACTAGAAAAAGATTTCTACCGACAGTATCGAACCAGAATAATTCGCGTGCTCTCTTAAATCATACGAACACTGTTTTAACAGGATATTTTAAAGACTAAATATAAATGGAGCTCCAACGGAAAGAATTCACGTTCTAAAGGACTTTCCTTTCTACCCCCGCAAATACGCCATTACCCACAATGCAACGCGCACTGTCCCGACCACCATTTTAAGATCTTCGAAAGTTTACTTTCATTTTCATAAAATAGTTGTTATCTTAGATTGAGCATCTTCCTCCTCCTCGCCCTCAAGGCATTATCTACAAAACACTACAAGCAACATGAAAACATAAACTACCATGCCGACTCGGCCCTCTATGTCTGGGGTGCCCAACCTGTCTCCTTCTTCGATCGACTTTGATTCTAATTTTTCGACCACCATCGACTAACAGAGACAAAATTTAGCATTTTTAAACAGAAACTGTGAATTTGCATTTAAATTTACATTAGTACCCCGCAAGCAGAATAATGGCGTATCTCAGGGGGTGTGAAGACACCAAGTCTATTAGTAAGCTACCTCATTGGCATTCCTAATACTATCACGAAAAAGAGGCCTGTCAAAAGTATCCGTTCTCGCTAAAATCTCGCGAAATCTCTTTGATCTCGGAAATCGCGCTCGCTGAATACAGAACGGTATCGCCTATTTCGTCGTGCAAATCAGTACTTAAAAATGTATGGAGAACTTATTCCTATGCTCGGTTCTTCTATACTTAAGAGATTCCCAACCGAGGATTTTGATCATTCCTGGTTCACTGCTATCGAAACTATTATCTCCCTTAACGAAAGGAGCCGCTCTGCGTTTTACGAGCTCTAGCTCCAAGTTCATCGTGTAAATAGTCGTGTATTTAGGTCTCAGAGTCTTATTATGTATTTAAAGCATTGGAACTTTATTATAAATTTAATTTAACTTAAGTGCATTAATTCATAGCTGTAACATATACTATTCGAGAGATAAGATTCTTTTTTGGATAACCAGCTGCGATCGACCAGTTGGCCATCCATGCTCCATGCTAATGCGATGCTTTGCGTTCTCCACATAGCGGCACCAATCATTGCCAGAGGTTCTCATCGAGGCAGCCGACTCACAAAGTGATGTTTTAGATAAATCCCAATCACTAGGAAAGCGGAATAACGTTGGGAAAACCTGGGTTCGAACCCTAATTATATCGTTATATTTCACATCGTTTCTCGTTGGGGTTACCACCGCGCGGCTACCCGTGCTTAGTTTAATGCCTTTTTCTCGTTCTCATACAATATTTTTCAAGTTGAAATATCTTCGAATGACGTGCGTGAAGACTGTCACAGTTAATATGGAGTTCGAATAATTACGTTGTTACCGTTGAACCTAACCTTAGGCTAACTTGAGAAATATCAGCATCGTCTCTTCAGTGCGGTATTTCTCTCTTCTTCCCTTAACCACCATTCGTTCGGAGAGAAATGGAAGAAAAACTCGCTATTGTATGCCAGGAACCAATTCACCCAGCACAGAACATGGATTTTTCCCTCGAGTTTCCACAGAAAGTTGGCAACCCTTGCCGGTGAGTGAAAGAGAGGAGGCGCACAAATAGCAGGAGAGGGTCTTTGGAGGGTTGGCAGGGGAGAGAAAGGGAAGGAGTTGGAGGGAAAGAGTTATGTGGAACGAATTGGATCTTAGAGTCGGCGGCGTCGGAAGCGTAACGAGGTACCCTTAGTGACTTAGGGATTCGGTGTTGGGAAGGGATTGGATGGAAATGGATAATGAGCTGAAAGGCTGTGGGTAAGTAGTGCGAGGAGAACCCTGTAATTGGCACTGAAGAAAGAGCAAGATGGTGGAGCGGGGGAAAAGCACGAAGGGAGAGTTGAAGAATCATTAGGAGGGGCAAATTCCCCCAAAGGATGGAAGGGAAAGAGAAACATAAACCATGTGATATATAATAAGGAAGACGGATGTTGGCCGCAAAAGAATTACGAACCAGATGATTGTCGATGATGGTTGTGGATGTACGCTCAAAATATCGAATTGTTTCGGCGGAAAATAAAAGATTTTTAATTTTATGGTTGTTTATTTTGAGGCTCCATTACTCTTGAAAGACACAGTTATAAGAAATTTCCCCATCGCCGACTCTATTCGTGAAGGTTATTCATCTAGATGTTCACAATGGTCGAGAATCCTTGTGAGTCCGTCTGTGATGCGCATGTTAAAAGTGTTATCCTCAATTAACATCTGCAAATGTGCAAGCAACCTTTCCTTGTGTGGTAGGGGGCTCATGCACCATGACTCCGAAAATATTCACAAATCGATTATTCTCTTGGATTGCTCGCAGAAAAAATGAATCGTTGAGACTTCTTGTTCCAGCATCTATTTTTTTCTGATTTTTCTCTCCGTTTCAGAACGGCTTATGTAAGAGAGAGGATGCACAATTTCATTTTCTAAAAAGTACCTTCTCTGAACTTCTCAAGTTAACCCTTTAAATCTTCTATCTTCTAGAGATTCCCATCCTCCGTCCTAAAGCATCTTAGTACGCTCACTTCGCTTTATTTCGCTGTTGATTGATCAACTAGAAAGTCATTACACGCTAATATTAGTTGTAGTATTGTTAGTAGCGCTTGGGCAGCTAAGGTCATTTCGCAGACATAGGTTACAATCTGGAATCAAACCCTTGATAAAAATGAGGCTCCCGATAGCCAAATGGGCAACGCGTTCGACTTCAGGGAAAGCGGTCCCGGTTTCGATTCCCGGTGGGGGCCTACGTGCGAAATGACCTAAGCTGTCGAAGCACTTTTATCAATACTACGACTACCCTTGATAAAAATTAATGGCTTTCTGTTATTTCTTGTAAAATAATGCTATTCACCTTTTATGTCAGCCGCAACGGAATATATTTTAAGATTATGAAGGATTATTGCATCACTAAAATTTTGGAGAATCTAGAGGAATGGAATGTTTTTCAAAATTGTGCGCTTCAGCCAATGATTGTTAAACGATTTGTATTACTTCACTAAGTGTGCCTTTGAATCTCTTATTCCAGTAGCTCAAAAATGATAATAGACTTTGGTGGAGGATGCAGATGTAAAGTAACTCAAGTCAGCTCCATGTGAGGAGAGAAGCAATGTAAAGAGAAAGTGGAAAAGTTGGGTGAGGCTGGTTGTTGGAGGAAATTAGGTGTGGGGATTTTGTGGCGCTACTCTAAACATTGATGGCTTATGAAGTAATTATCGGAGAAAGGAGTGATGAGGAGGGAGTCGGAAGATCTCGTGCGTGTTAAAAGAGGCATTTCGACGAATTGCCCTCTTCGCAGCTTGAGCACGTTTCTGTCGAGAATTATCTTCTCTAGATGTGTGAGCTTTACTCCCTTCAATTTTAAACAATTGCGAATCCAATTCCATCATCTGGATCTTAATAAAACACTTAATGCGTGCTATAATTTTTTACTTTCTAAAAACTTCCTTTCAGTGATTGGACTCAGTAATCATTACTAAACGTCTCATAAGTTTATACGCTTATACGCCCTCAAAATTTTATGTCTGTATTTATGGTTCAATACCTGGGAATTGACACATTGGCATTGAATATGAGAGAAAACAGTCGATGGCATTGATGGAAATCGACCTGCATTCGAGCAGTTGTTGTAGTTTGAAAATTAAATGAATTTTGATTGAATCTGATTCAAAAGTAGTAAGAGAGCCTTAGCAACTTTAAGTTTTAGTTTATACACAATGTATAATAATATGCTTATTTCACTTTCGTAAAAGATACATGCTTTTAAAAAATTAACAAAAACAAGTAGTGACATTTATGCATCCCCTTTTATAGGGATTTCCATCACTTTGAGTAAAAATGAACGTGTTTTTTTTACATATATAAAAGTTTTTTATATTCTGTTTTTAAATTTTCTGCAGTTACTTCGCTTTAAGGGTCTCAAATTTCACTTTAGATGCGCAAGCTAAGTTTGGTGCCTGGTGATCCCAAAAATGTATTACATTACTACATAATACGAAGTGTGAAATGAGATACTGGAATAAGAATTTTCGTACATTAGGCAGTTTAAGTCCCTGGCGAGAAGTATAGCTGATCTCTATCGCTTCTGAAATTAAAATAAATATTTCAACATTACAGTTATTATATTTCTTACTACTCCTTTCATTGATAACCGGAGAAGAAAGATAAGCGTGAAGAAAGTAATGCGACGGCCGTATTTAATTTTTTATTGCAATATTTTGCCTTCATTTGATTGCTGAGGTACTTAAAAATACGTAAACCATGGACGTAAAGTACCACTTGCTCTGCCGAAAGAGCGGTTTTAATATTTCTTAAAATTTTCTTTACTTTCAATGAATTTTCTGATTCTAAAGAATGAATAAAGTATTTATTAAGGCGAAGTTAGGCCAATTTGGACCCTCTTCCACCTAACCGCAACAGTACATAAGTTAGATTTATTACTTCAAGAAGAAAGATATTATAGAACATGAACAAAAAGATTGTGTATGTGTGAGAAAATCTTCTCAACTTATGGACAAAGAAGACAAAAATCCTTCTTCCTTCCACTGGTGAAAAAACACTGATTTTTTCACCAGTGTTTTCTATTTCCCTGGTGTCCACAGATATATTTAAAGAAATAGAAAACACTGGTGTTTTCTATTTCTTTAAATATATCTGTGGAAAAGAGCAACTGTAATTTTTAGTCATACCATCCTTTNATAGAAATCTGAGAATGAAAAAAATCGTTCTGAAAGTCGTGTAGCCTTCGGGGTGTGTTAAATCCACCCCAAGAGACAAAACAGGTTTTAAAGAAGGTTATAGGGGGTAAATTGTAATTGTATAAATATTTCCATTTACACGTGGCACTGGTGACTCGTAGGGGAATATATTTATTTATTTATTTGCACCATTAGACTACAAATAGGCTCCAGGATTCTATTTTTAATTGAATGGGTAAAGCGATTAATATAAATTAAATCGTAGGCATTAAGTGCGTAGTCACTTCACTATACTTCCTCTAAATTGATTAACATTTATTTCTACATCGATAACTTATATAAAATGATGGGTCAGGTATAAATATTGGAATTTTAATATTCTAGTATAAAGCAGGGCCTCTCTAACTTGAGCCTGTGCATTATTTTCAGGCTAATGTTCTGAATCTTATACTCTAGCACCCTTTTTAGACAACTCCTTCATACTTCATACGCCTCACACAAATACTCGATTCCACTAAATAATTTACTCGAATGCTTGACATATCTGCAACACTTTGGAGAAATCCTTAACTGTTACAGAGTATCGTTTTCTAAGTGACAACACATTTAGTTGATGTAACCTCCGCCTGAATGTATTTACTTTGCACTTCTGATGGTTAGGTCTACCGTTGACTATGTTGCCCATTGCCTTTTGTGTGAGGGATCCGCCGAAGGAAAGGTAATGAAGAGGGCATGAAGTGCGGTTTAATAGAGGGAAGCGGAAGAAGATGAATCAACGAAGAGATAAATAATGGAGAAAATGGGAGAGTTAAAGAGAGTGAGGTGGCGGAATTCATTGAAAGGAAGAGAGATGTCTGGCAGCGAGAATTTCCGCAATGGTTATGGAGATCCTGCGGCGATTGCTGGCGCCGCGAAATAACTGAACTTCCATAAATGCTCGATTATTAAGGACTGCGGAAAAGGAATATCGAAGTTTGATGCGTTAGGAAATATGGGATGCGAGTAGCAGTTATCGGTTTTGCATGAAAACATCTATCAGAATAATCTGTCGACTTATGATATAAACAAGAAAGGGAGGCGGAACCGAAAGACGAATGGAAGATCAAACTATAACTCTCATAACAGAGATCTCTTCTCTGTAACTCTCTTTACAACATCAAAGGGATAAAATAACGGAGTTTGCAAATTTATTTCCGCATTTTCATGATTTTAATTCGTTTTTTTGAAAATGAAGTCGATATGGTTATCCTAACGTAGTATCGAGGGCGAATTCTTATTTTATAATAGTAATAATATTCTACATTTTATCCCCACCCTCAGTAAGTAATATTAGCATTGTATTGTCTCAACTTCTTCAGAAATGAAACATATAGCGCCTTAGGAATACCTGTTTAATTGATCTGTCAGGGTCTCATTAATTTTTCCGCACTTATGAGTTATCAACAAACATTTATTCTTTTAAATCTATATATACATAGGTACTCTGCAAGCTGCCTTTCGGCGTGTCACAGATGGTACCTCTATCTCTATAACCTATTACTTTCGCTTATTGTTTGCCGAAAAAATGCAACATTGAATTCTGGCATCTATTTTCCGATTTTTCTCTGTATCAGAACGGCCTGTGTAACAGGGGGACGAATAATATTGGCTACATTTTTTAACGTTTTTTTTCCTCGGTTGATTAAGCAAATTAAGCCTTTGTTTAATATTCTATCTTAACATTTATTTTTTATCCCCATACTATCGTTTCACCCCATTTACGAAAATATCGTTCGTATACATGCATGACTTGGCAGTCAATATTTCGGTCAAATCTTTTATACGAGTAAAATTTTCCGGATATTCTCGTCGGCGTAATTTCTGATATACTTATTCATTTGCCTGATGTTCGCAGTGCTTTAGTCGCAAAAAAGAGGAGGGTGTCTTCTATTCTCATAATTTTGGACATCCATATTTCATTTAAGCAGATGGTGCACAACAGACAGGGTTCCACTCTCTGACAAGACGTGAAAGGGTCTCTAAATTTTGCAAAAATGGAAATTTGTTCGAATCAGTTTTAATCAAATTTAGTACCAACGATTTGCAGAACCACGTTATGAAAAGTAAATCGTGATATGTGATGTCCGAATGTTGGAAATATATTTTAAGAAAACATTCGTGAACGCAGCTAGAAAATGGAAGTGAGTGTGTTGACGAGGAAAATTGTTATAAACGGCACGGAGAATTGATCATTAATATGTATGAGATGAATTTTTTGCACAATATGTCCAATACCAAAAGTTTTTAGAAGGTCATCGAAGATACTACATTGTGCATTTTGTCTGCTCGAGTAACTTGCAGCGGTCATGCTAGAGGCGTTCGATTCGAACTTTCATGTTCTCATTAATTAGAAAATTAAACTTGTTTTGAAGCTCAGAGAAAAGTATTCCTTCCGAATTATCAAATACTTTTGGGTTTTATCACCATACGTTCTGCTTTAAAATAATGCATAGCATCCCATCAATCAATCAATAGATTCTGACTGGGAAGTATGTTTTGCTGTTGTATAAGAGGTAGAAAGAAAAACATTAACGAGCAGGATTCCCATTAGTGGTGATTATCATCATGTGAATGTTATTGCAATAGCGTTCGAATTCATGCGTAGATTTATATTCTATAATGGAAAAAGGCTAAAGGGGAAAATTAGTCATTTTATCAAGTACACCCTTCTCATAAAACTAATGCTTTAACATGGAAATCATCGCTCAGCTTCAGAAACTCTCGACGACTAAAACGAGGAATATTTCAAGTAACACGGATGTGTGGACCTCACACACAACATATTGACGAGGTCATCGGCTCAATGGCCGAAAGGAAGTCCCAATTACCCATTTGCAATTCATTGCAACATTATTCACACCTCGCCTCCAATAAATCCATCGGTTTATACCGCTATGTAAACCTATTTTGTCTTATGCCGCCGTCTGGCCAATCAGTCAAAAAGAAAGGAAAATAAATTACTGGAAGAATAAATAAATCGGATTTGGAGATGTTTAACTGCTGCGGCTAACGATCGTGGCGGAAATATAAGCCATGAATATAGAAAAGGGAAGTGGTGAGAAAAGGTGACTAATTTGAATAAGAGAAGCGCTTAAAAAAGATAATTATTATATGAAAAGTGAAATAGAAATCTGAGAATGAAAAAAATCGTTCTGAAAGTCGTGTAGCCTTCGGGGTGTGTTAAATCCACCCCAAGAGACAAAACAGGTTTTAAAGAAGGTTATAGGGGGTAAATTGTAATTGTATAAATATTTCCATTTACACGTGGCACTGGTGACTCGTAGGGGAATATATTTATTTATTTATTTGCACCATTAGACTACAAATAGGCTCCAGGCCAGGTGGTAGTCATCTTTTCAGGGGGAGAAGGAAATACAATACCNTTTATTTGCACCATAGGACTACAAATAGGCTCCAGGCCAGGTGGTAGTCATCTTTTCAGGGGGAGAAGGAAATACAATACCCTGCCTGGTATTCACCCAAGTCGGGAGGGAAACCCCCCAAAACCTCCCGAAGGCAGTAGGTCATAAATATAAAAGAAAATACATGTAATCGATGCCTACAATTAATACAATATAATAAAAAACTTATGAAACAGAAAAGAAAAAATAATAATAATAACAATACAATATTACCCACACTATTATAAAGCAATTAAATTATGTAAATATAAATATGATTCCATCCTTATAACATATAGTGTAATGGAATGACTGCTTCTTTCTCCTGCACTACAGCCTAATGTGATCCTTGGCCTTCTATACAATGCTTCTCCAGGATTTCCTGTCTTTGGATCCTTTCTCCCAATTTTGTACACCCATTGCTATAAGGTCGTCTATGACGTCATACTTCCATCTTTTCTTTGGTTTGCCTCATCTCCTTTTTCCAACTACAGTCCTTTTGACAATTAGTTTAACTATCTTGAGGAAATGCTTTATTTTAACGACCGGTTTCAAACTTTACTTTAGGGCAGAGAGTACGTAGGAATATTACTTGTGGTCTCTCTTTGTCTCAAGATGAACAATAGTTTCCAACCGTTCGCCCAAGTAAAGCACTTTTTTAAGTTGAAATTACGCATAGCAATTTCATTATGTTCCCTACATTGTTTCGTCTTGAGATATTTGGGAATATTTTCTTTGGATAATAATACCATCCGCTAATTTTTATCATTATTTTTCGCGTTAAACCATGCAAAATTACATAGCTGGGTAAAACTAGATCGATTGTCATCGAATTGCACATTTATGTTATTCACAAACGAAGCAAACATATTCTATGGTTTTTTAAGTTATGCTTTAAATAGTCTCCAGAAATTTACTACTATTTGGAATGGACTATTGGGAATCTGACGCAGTCATCTGATGGAAGTTGGAAACCGCATTAGTATCCCAATTTAAGCATGTTTCTTTGTTTTTTAACTGCTTTTATTTTAAGTGATTACGCATACATTTTCTACGATAGAGGTATCAACTTGCCTTGAATCGGTAATTAAATCGGTCACAAGGACAGGTATTTTCTGCGAATTCATTTTACTTATTTATGGTACGATCCACTTGCTTAATCTTCAACAGCTATTCAGTGTTTTACAAGATATTTTTAACGAAAAAGTAAACATGAAATTATTAATGAATTATACTATACCGATTTATTGCTATTTCAAATTAAATTATCTTTTCTACTATTTAAATCGGTATCCAGATTCTGTTTCTGCGACTGATCATGAAGTATAAAATTACAGAAAACAGTAAAGCAAGCGACGAGAGAACTGAAGAATTTGATACGATCGACAAGTTAGGTTTTCAGGTTAATGCGATTTGTGTCATATTATCGATTTCAATTATTCTCTGACTCTTGAGAAAGTGATACACGGCAGCTCAACTAATTGATGTATAATAATCTCTATAACGGGGTTTGAAAATTGAAGGTAAAGTGGATGTGTAATGAACATTAATCTGGAAAGCATAGGGAGTTGAGGTATATTCATCAGAGCGGACACTACCATACAGTGCAATCGCATAGAATCGGAACACGCAACTTATGATTCACTTAAAATCGTCAACGAGGCTCAAATTAGGATAGAGACAAATTAGATCATTCAAAATGATGATGGAAAACCACTGAAATTCTTAAATTTTAGTATCATGTGCGTCGTTGTGACACGTTCTATCATTAATAATCTATTCACTTCATGAAGAATGCACTTGCAAATTTAATTTTACTTAATATCAGTTTAAGGCAAACTTTGAAACTGTTCACTAAAATATTAGTCTACTCCTTGAACTATGCAAGTAAAAACCTATACCCATATTTATAGGAACATTAGAATGTACGGCAATTTCTTATCTCACCAAAAATATTATTTTCAAATTTGTCACCGTACGTTATTACGAATTTAAATTTCGCCCGGTATTCAGGCGGTGAGTAAGTTTGGCAGCAGCGTTCGCCATAAGCACAATACTGTGAACTAAATGTAGAATCCACTATAATTCTTTCTATATATGTATTTAGTTCTTGTGACTTTTCGTTAGATACTATTAGCATTTGTGAATTCGCACCAGTTTTTTATGCTTATCCATTTACAAAGCAGTGATTTATTTTCTCTTCAATATTTCCTGTTTTTTTTGTTCCTTTATTGAAATTTTATATTGTGTGATAAGAGTAATTTCCTCTTAACCCAATGTGTAAATTTTTTTCACAGCCCCTGTGCTGGACTCCCAGGCAAGGAAGGTCTTCCTCACGAGGATTGCAATGCTGGCTGGGGATCCTCCACCACAATCAGAGTTACGAATAGAGAGGATTCCGCAGCTGAAGGAAACATTGCAAGCATTCGCCTTTGAATTGCTGGTTTACATTTGACCGGAGGTATTGCAGAGTTGAGCTTCCTCTTTGCGGCTGGTAAGGGTCTTGTCAAGGACAACTCTGCACTTCCTGCGCTGGTGGTGAAGAGGCAAAACAAGGCGGTGATACTTCAACGTAATCAGTGTTCTAAGTGTAGTGTGCAGTAAATCGCTGTTATTAAGTTTGTGCAATATTCAGGGTTAATAGTGTTGAGTGTGTGTAAATGACAGTGCAAGGATCAAGACAGCTCTGCTTGGAGGACTTCTTTCAAGGTACCTTCATCTTTCTTTACTTCGCATTCTCTAGCTCTTAGCACCGCTAGGTCTTTATTGGGAGCACCACTAGTTGCTCAGACTTCCCTTTACAATGTTACATGATAAAACCCCATATTCATTAACGATAGAAAAAACTAAATCTAGGAGCTCTAACTTCGTGGGCGCTTTTATGGCTTGCTTGTTCTCCTTACCACCTGAAGCCAGAGGCAGATATAGAATCAAGTCAAAGAAGGATGAGCTATTGAATGAAGTGAAGCATTCATGTAATTACAATTTAGGCAGTGAATGTGGCTGTTACTTCCAGTTTCTTTGTTCAACCAGATATGTTTATCGGTAAAAAAGCGTATTATAGGTAGGGAAAAATAAAGAGCGGATGTATAGGTTTCCCGGGAGAAGGAAGCTTTTCTTAGGGACTCATCTCTAATTCATTTTAAATCTTTTTATCTTTTAATTTGCCCTGGTACTCAAAACCGCTTGGCTAGGTGTGGCACGAAATTAGAGTATTACTCTGAAATAGATCATACTTATTCTCCCACTTCGAAGACTTCGTAAACCACATGCGATATTTCTACTCCTGCTTTTACTTTATTTTCATACATTATCTGCGAACGACATGCGAAAGTAATCGAATCGGGATGTACAGTCATGTTGCATGCACCAACTGCCGCGAGCCGAAAGACGGCTTGCAGGGCACCTGTAGATTCACTACATCAATTTTCACGGCTCTACGTAATTTTCTCCTTTGCTTATTTAGTACGTGCCTCTAGCAGTGTAGGGTTGATGGTTGAATAGCTATTAATGGATCATAGAAACCCGTTCGAGTGTCTTTCTGACGAAAGAGTTATTTTAATACATATAATGAAGTATTGAACTTATGCGTACATTCGGAGCGTTTGTATTAATGATCCATTCATTGGGCGAATGAAAGACCAAACAACACAATGGAAAATGCTATTCCAATAATTAAAGAAACGTCGTTGCGAAAGGATAGGAACCCACAGCTATAAATGAAAATACTAGTAATTTTCTTTTTTGGATTAGTTTTTCCTTATATCTTCCACATAATGCTTTGTTTCGCATTTTAATTCATTTTCGAAAACATTAACATTAAAGGCGTACCATTTGCTCCAATTATACCGGGCTGATTCATGGAAAATCCGTATACATAGCTTAAAAATAAATTTCCTGAAACAAATACACGCAAAGCTGAAACTTTTAACTCGGAACTGTAGATAGATGTGGCTAAATAGAGGTGATCATCTCAGTTCATATATTTAGTGCAACGAAGAATGCTTCATTTAAAATTTGAACGCGTGAAGCGTTTGATAAACAAAAATCTTTGCTCTTAAACTTTGTCCTGAGTTACTGATAGCGTCTTCATAACAACAAGAACTAAAGAGTGGACTTCGAATTTTCCACAGTTTTTTAAAATATGACCGGTTTCTGCCTTGCAACCATCCTCAGATCCTGATGCACTGGGGATCGAACCAGGGACCCTTTTTAACAACGGTGTGCGCGCTACCCACTTGGTGATCTGGTATCCATTCATTGAAATATCGTAGAAAACAAGCAGTCAACTATTACTTTATTAAATGGTGTTTTAGGAATCCATGTCAACTCACACTGATTGTATGCCATAAGAATAATTTCACATTTTCTTCGTATCAAATACACACATTTCTTTGCATCCAAATTATTTGAATACAGCTTTTAATTTTCAGAGGTGCTTCAGAAAATGTAGCCATCATAAGTATATGTCCATACAGCTTTCATGGGTCTAATATTTTTGAGAGACATAATAAATTATAATGATTATCATAAATCCGTGGACTTTCGAGTCCATTCAAATAAAGCAGCGATATTCCGATAGATCTTTAGGAATCCCCTGAGTAAGATNTTCCTTATATCTTCCACATAATGCTTTGTTTCGCATTTTAATTCATTTTCGAAAACATTAACATTAAAGGCGTACCATTTGCTCCAATTATACCGGGCTGATTCATGGAAAATCCGTATACATAGCTTAAAAATAAATTTCCTGAAACAAATACACGCAAAGCTGAAACTTTTAACTCGGAACTGTAGATAGATGTGGCTAAATAGAGGTGATCATCTCAGTTCATATATTTAGTGCAACGAAGAATGCTTCATTTAAAATTTGAACGCGTGAAGCGTTTGATAAACAAAAATCTTTGCTCTTAAACTTTGTCCTGAGTTACTGATAGCGTCTTCATAACAACAAGAACTAAAGAGTGGACTTCGAATTTTCCACAGTTTTTTAAAATATGACCGGTTTCTGCCTTGCAACCATCCTCAGATCCTGATGCACTGGGGATCGAACCAGGGACCGTTTTTAACAACGGTGTGCGCGCTACCCACTTGGTGATCTGGTATCCATTCATTGAAATATCGTAGAAAACAAGCAGTCAACTTTTACTTTATTAAATGGTGTTTTAGGAATCCATGTCAACTCACACTGATTGTATGCCATAAGAATACTTTCGCATTTTCTTCGTATCAAATACACACATTTCTTTGCATCCAAATTATTTGAATACAGCTTTTAATTTTCAGAGGTGCTTCAGAAAATGTAGCCATCATAAGTATATGTCCATACAGCTTTCATGGGTCTAATATTTTTGAGAGACATAATAAATTATAATGATTATCATAAATCCGTGGACTTTCGAGTCCTTTCAAATAAAGCGGCGATATTCCGATAGATCTTTAGGAATCCCCTGAGTAAGATGATCACCTTTACAAAGTAATCCGGGGGGAACGAGCTTCAAGAACAGCGCTCTTTTGAATCAGTAACAGGAGAGATCGAGGAATGTCGTAGAACCAACGGAAGAAGTCCAGAGAAACAGAATAAATGAAGGCGCATTCGCAATATCTGCGCCTCCAGCTCATTTGCCTTTGGTGCCCTTACCCTTCACTCGCGACCACCGCACCGTATAACCCAAAGAGGCTGTATATAGCCTCGCACGGGCCCAGTCCACCGACACGGCCAAGAGAGAAGGGAAGTTTTCACGGCTAACGACCGGGAAAGTGCCCCTATATGCTTCGCCATCGCGCTCCCAATCAGACAAATGCGAATCAACGATCCATTCCTCACTACTTCCTTTCTCCATCATAAATTCGACCACCTCCCGCTTTTTCGCCAGAGTCAGGGACTGCTCACAATTGGCGAAGATGGACATTTCTTGAGCTTCCTTCTTTGTGCGTGTTCCGTAGTTAGCGCCGTCCGCCACGAGGGGCGCCCTCGCACTCAATTATAGCCGATTTTCCTAAGATATGATTGTTAGAGTGGCGTGTAGAAGGGATTAAAAAGGAGGGGCGAGGGAATTATGGGACTGTTGTCGTTACCACGGGGACGAACGGAAAACCTGTTTCGAACCGTTTGCCTCTTCGGTCGATTGTGAGAGAGATGGTTGTGTTGCCAGGTGGCGCTTGCGAATGCGCGGTTTCTCTTTGTCTCTGAGCCGATTCTTTGGGGATTATAGGGACGGATTTATTCCACGCGTCTCGATTAGTTTTAATTGGCATTGCGTCGCGTAATGTTGGATTTCAATATTCGCAATGCGGTTCATAGAAAGGCCGACCACTTAACGCTTCAAACAGACCTGCCGCTCAAGGAAATGATTTCTATTAGCTGCTGGCGCCCTAATCTCTTGGCTAATTCGTTTTTTTTCCGTAATTCACGTCGCTCATGTTAAATGTTGCATTTAGATGGAAATAATACGACATTTGTTAGACCAACAAAACATGGCACTTCGAATCGGGCTACATATCACTTTGTATGGATTAAATGGATTACATTAGTGGAATAAATATAAATCAAGTCGACTGAGTTGAATATCTCCGAATCACCCCTACAATTAACTTAAACTGGAACGCACATATTCGAAAATTCTGCGGTAAAGCAACTAGAAAGCTCGGTTTTATAAAGCACCTTGTAGGTAGATACGATGGAAAGGTTAGAGAGCGAAGTTATTTCATCTTAGACCCCTTCTGGAGTATGCAGCAAATATATGGAACCCAGCGGATGAAACGTATGCTTGCGAACTCGAAAAAGTGCAACGTAGGTGGTACGATTTGTTAAAAGTTGCTAAGATGGAAAAGCAAGCGTTACGCAAATGAATAACAGGTGTGAAAGATTGCGACTAGGAATCAAACACAGGCCTCCCACTTTCCGGGCCGGTATTCTAACGACTGAACTACCATGCCGCCATGACGAGGCATGGTAGCTCAGTGGTTAGATTACCTGTCCTGAAAGTGAAAGACCTTGGTTCGATTCCCAGTCACTAGTTTTTATTCCTGTTAATCCTTGGATTTCAGCCACACGTCTCTTCCGTGCTAAGTTATTCGCCTTTCCTTCATCGTAACGCATATGCTCTCAGACGCAGATTGGGAATTCTTGAAAGATAAGAGATTATGTTGCGAATGCTTTTATAAATTGAGAGAAAAAACATTTGCGGAAGACGTAATCGGCATTATGCGACGACGATCCGACAATGAGCGTAAAATAAGAGAAATAAATGCGAGGACAAGTCGTTTTAGGGACTCATTCATTCCGATAACGATACGCGACAACAATAAGCTAAAGGGGTAACTCGAACGCTTGGTATTTACACCCCCTGCCACACGCCGAAAGACGGCTTTCGGGGTATTAAGATTTGCTAATCTGATCGTTCCAAATTTATGATATTTTCAAGAAAAATTAAATTTTGAGGTAAAACAGATCCTTTGGATATGGAAATTAAAAATTACAGATTATGATGATTGTTGCAACATAAGGTATACAGTTTACTATCCATTGTAACACGAGAGTGATAGGGAAAAGGTTTGCATTTGGTGATAGTTTTTAAGAAAGTTCTGAATAGCTTGAAAAATTTTCCTATTCTCAAGCCCCAATTGAAATAGATATTTCTAACCTTAATTGACGTCGGACTAACAGTGTCTTCTAATCGATAATGTTATGTAATGGCATTTACGTGAATTAGGCAATACGAAGTCACACGAGCATTTATGGGCCAATGCTATAAATCTTGCACAGATAATATAGTGCAGCAAGGTGATATAGGGTGAAAACTGAAGATTATCGATAATTTTTAAATGTAATAATGCCCATTGTGACATGTCTATGGTTATTTTCTTTAAACCTTAAAATGGATGGAACAGGTCGCAATAATTTACTAGCATTACGCTGTCTAACAGATTCCGGAGGCTTTATTTATCATTTTCTTCATTGAGAACTTCCAAATTGTATTTGACCCCTTTATTATTCAATTAAAAATAATGCAATTGCTTTGAAATAGAAGTATGGATTAATCGGAGAGTTCTTAGTTAAAATATTTTACCGCCGATTTAAGTGTTAGACGGACATAGATAGAGTTTTACATTCTCGTTTTACATATTTCACTATACATTCTATCTCTCAAATTATTCTCCACCCCTTCGAAATGTTTCACTTAACCGCTCACACTCGTCTAATTTGTGTTTTCAAGTAATAACCGAGGTCTCTACGACAACGGTTACAGATGCTTAAGCATAGTATCTTAAGAATTATCTCAACTCAGACACATTTAATCCCTCTCATCTTCAAACTACAACATCGGAAAGTTTTCCTCAACATCGGAATTCGTTTTACTCGCTCTTTTACACATTTTCAATGCAAATTAGGTACAATCCGGTAGTCGTATAATTTAAGTTCCCGTTCTCGTATTGCCATCAAAACTACGATTTTCTAGAAGCTCGGAAAACGGTATTTCCCTGGGCGAATTTCTTATAACACAGCAAATGTTTGAGATTCACCGTTGGCGATTTTTTCTTCGCAAATATTTCGCACGCAACGGCTCTGAGACTAAGCGTGACCTCCGAAGGACGTTAAGGTCAAGGAAGTCTGCGGAGAGAGACTAGTTTTTCGAAGAGATGAGAAATCAAGTAGGATGTCCATCCGAATTTTTTTTTCTTAGTCCACGGCTTTACAAGTACACGAAAAATATGTTTATTACTGCGTAACGTGCTTTAGGCTGCCTCTGTGACTTAAAGTTTAATTGATAAAGGGAAAATCCCATCACACATCGAAGCTAAAAGTAGCCGTAATAAAGCCCAAAATAAATGGCTATAGCCTTATCCGCGGAGGATTTTAAGCTTCACTGTGGTGTTCATTATTTCTACGGTAAACTTTCCCGTGTGAATTGATCACCTCCGGCTTGTTATTTACATGAATTATGGTGTCTACCAATTTAACAGGTTCCACTCTCAAATAATACTCACAAATATCTTGTTTTCGGTAGAGAACGGGTTGCCGTTTCAAATATTTCCCTTTACTTCTTCGTCATGTCATGGCCATGAGAGAGTAAATCAAAAACGTAGGGAAGGAATGAATATTGTCTATTTAATCACTGTAAATAATATCATAGGATGCTGTGTACTGAGTAGATTTGCTCCACCTTCTACTTAATTTATTAAGCATTCGTTACGTTATGCAAAACACATAGGGCGAATAAACTTCTAAAATGGGTTGTTGTTTATTATCATCCATATGGTTACTACTATGGCTGTAACATTTAAAATTTGATGTTACAAAAGAATGATAGGCAATCTCACACATTTTGTATGAGTTCAGAATTGGAGAGCGGAATTTCGTCATTTTCATACTGGGCAGTAGAATATTCAGATGCATTACAGTCCCATGACTTATATTACACATTACTGTAATTAAACTCAACTGCAAAATACACGATGAAACATTCGAACCATTTGGAAGATTCGAAACCACCAACGCTTCGAAACCTTCGTCGCTAACGTATCGCATATTGTTTCTATAATTCAAATATTTCCTTAACTTATTAATATAAGTAGTGATACCTCCTGTCTCACTTTATCAGTATTTCAGTCAAAGTCCAGAATGATGTTGGAACATTGGCTCAAAATATTCACGAACATCCATGTCCTCTTCCGCACGCCGAAGGGTGGCTTACAGGGAGTCAATGGAAATGAACATGAAGTAGTAAGGTCGACGATAATAATAAATAAGGAGTTAATCGGAAAAAAAATTGACAAGAATCCTTAACGGTTTCACAGTTGAAACATACGCGTTTTATAAGGAAACATTTCTGAAAGAGACCTTTGAGCATCGCGTAGTCATAAAGGGAAAGCAAACAGGGAGCGAAGAGATATGAAAAGAGAGAGTGGATGTGCGAAGAGTGATAGAAGAAAGGAGTGGGCAAAAAGAGGTACATACAATACGTGTAATCTCGTCCACTTCTTCCAGCAGCGTGTGAACTCATCTCTCTCGTACAATTCCAATCTGAAACCGTTGGAGGCTACATCTCCCAACAATTTCTTGCACTTCCATGTCCATGCGAGTGTGTGCCCGAGTGCACTGGTGTGTGAGCGAGCCTTTAAGTACAGTTTAATTACTGCAATACTGTTATGCTCTTCGGAAAGAAGCACCATGGGATCCTCCGGACTACAACTTCACCCCTTTCCCGGTCATTCCCACAAGATGCTTTCCTCCGATTCCTTCATTCTTCTCTCGGGGAGCACTTACTCTTCTCACTGTCTTCCGACATCCTCATCTTTTACGTGAGGAAGGAAGTAGTTCAATGGCGTATCGCCACGCGTGTCTCTCCAATTTGTTTTCTTCTGTCTCTTCTTCAAAAGGAGGAAAATCTCATTGCCCCTTCTGGCACTCTCATGAGGCGGATTCGGGGGATTTATTCTCGTGAGATCGAATTAACATTCTGAGTTTTCCGTTTCTTCTTTTTTGGAAAGGTTTCCACCAATGTTAGGAGTACGAATTGAGATGTCAGCGTGTTGAGACGGCTAACCGTGGGCAAAAAATCGACTCGTATTAACGAGTATGCATTTTTAGCTATTATTTTCGGTTATTTAAATAAGGCTCGAAATAATCTTTTTGGGTTTATCAGTGTCCATATTATCTTAAAATTCTTCTTAGGCAAATCTCTTATTCTTTGATGAAGCTCCCATCTTATTACAGAGCTTAAGATCAACAAACAATTAATTAAAATAGAAATGTTTTTGCTGGATTATTTAATCGAAAGAAATTTTGATGGAAAAAATGTTCTCAAGAATGATGCTCATGCAATGAATGCAAATAAAATGCAATTCAAATCGTTAGTATTTAATTAGTGTCCTCTTATGTGACGATTCAAAATCTCTAACTCAAATCTGACGAAGGTTACAAGCAGCTAATGGAGGTTTAATTTCGTTCTTAACATTCTGTCATGGTTTACATAATTTCCTTAATCCCTCATTGAATGATTTTAATATTTTGAGGCCATATGACTACATTTGCATGCGATATGAGGGAGCTTGCACACTTTTGACGACACCCTGTAGTGGCATATCTTATCAGAATGCTTGTAATAAATTCCATTTGGTTGGTAGTGTCCGAAATGCCAATCTCGTAGGTTAAGGTGCAAATTCCAGGGGCAGACCAAGAAGAAATATTTTAAGAATATTGGAAAGTGCTCCTGAGCCCATTAAAAAATGCACACCTTGAGTGATACGCGATTGCCATGAATTGCTGAAGTCATACCGATTCCACAGCAAATTATTTAAACAAGCCACAAGTTTTGTGATTACGTTTATTCACATGTGATACATAAGTATAATCTTATAAAAATTAAGTATGCGGAGCGAAAAGTACCTTTTTGTTACATAACGCACTCACACAGCAATGTCGAATAATTGCAGTGCCTTAAAGCCATTCTCAAAATTTTCTTCACAATCCTAGTATAGTAATACATTGCTATAAGATAAACTTGTCTCAACAACTTGAATATAGCTACCAACATAACCCGAAAATCGATTTTAAAACCTTGAAATTGGTCGTGCATTCGCATTAGCCACGCATTTAACATGCTCTGCTGTTAAGGAAGCTCTTCACACCATAGTTGGAGGAAACAACTCCGTGCTAATGAAGCAGGCGTCAAGTTCTTCATCGATGAGTCAAGTTATGTGTAATTACAGAGGAACAATAATTACCCGGGGACATATGTGAAAGGTTAATTAACAGCGGTCGAATTAATTAATGTGTATCGGACTTAAAAGAGTATTTAAAGTGAGCCAGACCTCCTGAATTTTGTTTTCAATGCTGCCTATCTGCTACCTGAAGATATAAAAGCAATATTTTAAAAGTTGTTCTTAATATAATTTACATTATTCTGGAGTAGTGAACTCCCCCGTAAAGCACAACGGAACTTAATTTAAAAGCATATCTGTTATTGTATGAATGTGGTCCACCTAAGCCAAAAGGTGTTAATTATAGGACTAGAATATTTTATATGAATGCGACCGGTGGAGTGTTTTATCGATACTGCATAAATGCATCCATAATTAAATGTATTAAGGAATATTTTTTTCCGTTACAAGTATGACATCAGCATTTATAAATCGTATGTATTTTTCAACTTTTCGTCATAAAATTAGTTATGTATGGACCTGTAATCCCCCTATATTCTTACTTGTTAATGCGGAGGCTCGAATTTAACAATCGCTTTGCTCGTCAAGGGTATAAGTTGTTTACATCCCCAAATTTTCATTTATTTTAATCAAAATCTCGTACTTTCGAGCCTACATAAAATTTTACGATTGAATGAAGGTTCTATAATCATTTTCCTTTCTTTTGACACTTTTCTCGATTTTCTGGGACCAATATTTCTAATTTAATTTTGTAAAAGAAACAAAATCTGCAAAACATAAAAACAAAATTTTCGTTGAAATGTGTTATGGGCTGAGTTTGAACGCAGACCTTCTCAGATATGAGAACTTTCTACCTCGTAGAAACAAAGTGCAGTTTGTCTCATATCTCTACATCAAACAGTTTCTGAAATGGAACAGATAGACAGACGGACGTTAAGCAGTTTACATATAAGGGTAACTAGAAGTAAAACTTCAGAAATAACGATATAAAATAATATGAATTTCCTACTCCTCTAAGTTTATTTTGAATTATTCAAGAAAATAATTTATATGCATGAGATTTATAGTCCTCAGGATTCTATGGTGTGCCTTCTGAATCAAATTGTCTCATTTTGGTATTTGAATTCCTCGGAATGTGGGATGACTCACAATTTACAAATCATGTACCGTTAACGTCTACATTAACATTATGGTAAAATTCTAATGACGTTTATTCTTTATTCGTCTTCCATATAACTATATTTTATTCTCAAAGAGTATCTTCTTTTTTTGTTGAATTAGAACCGGTTTCGTGAATATTTAGGTAAAATATTTTATTTCATCATTAGGCCTGATATTACTGCCAACATTGCCTAATAATGCTCCCACTGTAGAAAAATCCGTCACATAGAGTATTCTTTTTTAAGAACGCTACTTTTATTTTAACTACTTATCTTATTTACATCTGGTACCATGAAACCTCAGAGCATACCAATTTCATATACATCTGTATTCTACTCAGAGTTTTGCTGAAAGAAACCGATGCTTCTTGTCTCTGCCATCATCTCTTGTATTCGGAATACCATAGATGTCATAAAATAAAAATTCCTTACATTTTATGGCTACCTCCCGATGCGATTTTTTAAATTTCAAATTAACTCAGAGCCGTCTATTTCCCTCGGCCGTAATGTTTCCGTTATTTTAGCTACCTCGTAAATTTTACGATTAAACACATCTGAAACTTTTTCAATCTCGAATTAAGTCAACTATGCTTCTCGCTCGTAATATTTTCCGTTATCCCAGTTACCTTGGCCTGCGTAACGGCCTGCTGGAGAGGACACGCAAATTCTCGCGATTTTTCGCTTTAAGGCGTCCCTCTTACAAATCGGTCACTGGAAAATATTCCATATTCATGTAGGATGGAAAGCAAAAATTTTCTTTCTTCAAAGATAGCAATTGTTGAATATTACGTAATATTGTTTATTGTATTACTAGTATTGTAGATTAGTATTAAAATCTTACAAACATGGATACAAGAAAAATGCCACAAACTGAAGTTACAAATAATAAATACAAAGAGGTAGAAAAGTTGATGAATAAAAATTAATATATGTAAGTAGTTATAGATAGATGGGAACACCTTTCGAACATTACAGACGTAATGCTTGATAAACTATTCTTCGGGACGTGCATTTTCAGACTATACACAACACTTGTTATAATATCCTATTGACTATACACAACAAACACATGGTCTAAAAATGACTAACAATGAACAACATTTTCAGACTATACACAACACTTGTTATAATATCCTATTGACTATACACAACAAACACATGGTCTAAAAATGACTAACAATGAACAACATTTTCAGACTATACACAACACAACACAACAATAACCCGTAGTTATTTATGCTGATAATTTTCTGGCGGAGTGCCAAACTGATTCTTGCGCGCAGGTCCTCTAACTGTATGAATTTGCTTTGTTTATTCAACAGTGAGGCATCACAATATGAAAGATTAATATTTCCGTTCTAAAATTACTTCTAAAGCCTCGGATAATAGGACGAACTGTCTATGTGACGCAGTGAAACTATGAGCGTCTTCTAAGACTGAATGACATCCAGAATTAACCGAGATCTTTTTGGTCTCTTAGGTTACGTTGAATGTATCTATACTATCAGAGACAATTTTGACAGTCCTGAATTAAAACTCTACTCTGTCCCTCATCGTCGATTATGTTAATTAATTTTATTTGGTTTCCCTGCTATGGGTCGGAAGAATTTCTAGGGTCAACATTTTTCAACTTTTAGGTTTGAATTTANGTGTAACTTCACCTACACAATAAAAAGCAAGGGATATAATTTGCACTATCCCACAAGATGTTTATTCAGCACGACCGTATTTCGAGATATTTTCGTCATCGTCGGGTGCTCAGAAATGAATACAGAATTTAAAACCTAATCTTTGGACAACACTGAGTTTGAATTTCTTCACCGTCATTTAATTTCTTCAATTATTTAATTAACTTGTTACTGTAGATGATTGCATTTCGGCACACTTGAATGTCATTGGCATATTTCCGTATCATTGCAAGCGGAGCCGTCTCACGGGCCCGTGAGGCCCTTGACGGCATTGGTGACAGCCGCGAAGCTGTACTTAAACAAAAAAAGATCTCAGGAAACGCAACTTTTTCAAGTTTTTGTATCATTTTTCTAAAACGCAGGGAAATATATTTTGAAGCCATTTTTCAGATTCTTAACTCTCGAAGGTCCACGTGATCACCTTGCAGTCTGTGGCCTTCTTCCAAATATTATAAACTATAGAACAATCCTCTCGCTTTTTCTTCAGCAAGGAAAACTACTACAAATTCGAGGAAGATGTATTAGGTTCCATCATCTGTCTATATTTCAGAAAAATTCTTTCGATGGTAACTTTTATTGGATTTTCAAAGGCTCCCCCTTATCAGAGGAGCGGGGCCCCAATAGATGCAGGGCCTCAATAGGTGCATGGCCCCAATAGGTGCATGACCCCAATAGGCGCGGGGACCGTAGACTTCTCAGTCCGTCATTCAAAAGGCTCAGATTGCAATATTATATTTCGGTCTTACACTTATTTTACTCTTATATGATGCAACGACCTTTACATATGAGCTAAAATCACATAAAATTGTAAACACGGAGAAAATATTTACCACGTTTATTCCTATTTCTGTCCATCTGTTGATAATAGCGGTGATTTTAGCTTTCAAACAATTTTCAACCGACTTCATGAAAAACCTGGTTCTATCAATCCCCTGTCCATGCAATGCCGTAAGTTATAATTTATCCATTCGTTTCCCTATCGAATCCGTATTGATTTCTCTCTCAACGTATTTCAAGCGTTCCTCAACATCGACCCCCACCCACGGGCTCTCGTTACTTCACTTTCATTCCCTCTCCACTTACGACAAATAGCCTATTATTATCTCATCCATCAACCTTTCCTCCCAAGTACATCACCCTTTTCTTCCACTTTCTCTCCCTCTCTTCCACCCCCATCTTCTTCTCTGGCCGCGCGCGCGACTGTGGGAAAGTAGCGAGGCGCTAACCCATTAGTGGTGTGACAGTGGTGAGAGGGGCCACTGGACTCAGAATAACGGGGCGGAAGCTGCAAGTGGGGAGTGGGGGAGATGTGTAGGGGTGAAAAGTAGTCGGGGGCGACGTCCCATAGGTGCTAAAGAGTGGAGGAAGCGATATTTTTTAAGCCTCAGATTCTCTCATCCTATCGTGTCACTGAGTAATGCGTCCGTTTCTACCACTTAAACGCACTTACTCTCTCGTTTTTCTCTCTCTCTCTCTTTCTCTCTCCTCTCATTTTCTGCACTCTCTCCCATCTCTTCCAAGCTTTTGCAAGGTCGGAATGCAAGGATGCATTCGATACTTGAGCTCGAAAGCAAAGGTTTATTTGTTAACGATATTTTTTATTCAGTTTAACCGTTAAAATAGGATAATTCTGATTCAATAATTAATGAATTTTATAATCAAGCTATTCATTTTTAATTAATTCTCATTAATCAAAAGTTCACTGCTGGTATTGAGAGCATGGTGGTGCAAAACTCGAGGACGGCTTTAATCGTACGTTCATAATGAGTTAATGCATTTTGGCCTAAAGTTTAGTAGTAATGAAAATCCACGTATAGCAGAAAATTCCTTTTGGTCCACCCTCGGAGTAAATAGAGAATCTCAGCTTCGTATAATTTAGATGACTTCCCTTCGCTTATGTTTAATTCGGTTACAAAGAATATCCTCGACGAACAACAGAATTGAATTGCTTAAACGTATTTTGTTTTAGATGAGGTTTCTTTCGCATTAGATCTTTCTGGAATATACTAAGAATAAGAAAGACCTTAATATATGAATTTAAAAAACTATTTTTCATTCCCAAATTCAAATAAAAATGTGGTTGATTAATTTTAATCGACATGAAAAACCTTAGTGAAGATTGTAGTTAATCTCCTACACATAGGATGTTTGCTTTTATTAAATTATCTTCGATATTAACTATAATCTTTACTTTAACTGACCTTTATAATTTCAGCTACTCAAGTGAGCATTAGTTAAATTTAAGTATACATTATATATAAGTATATATGCAGAATTGGACGTAAAATAAACTCCTCTTTGAAGGCAAGTATTTCAGTTTTCATATCAGATAGAAGAACTCAAGTGGTAGCCAAATAATTTATAATGAATATAGTCTAATAAACGAAAGGAAAATGCTTGAAAGAGAACCCGCACTCTTTTGAAACTTTCGAAAAGAAATTGTGACAATGAATTAACCCTCAACATTAATTCTCAAAGTTATTTGGAAAAATCCAAAAGGATTCAAGTTCCATGTAAACATATCTGTGACCGCCCACTTATTTCGTACGCCTAGGGTTGTCAAACTCTCCCGCTGTTTAAACTTACCCTGGTCCCATACTCCTTGTCTATTTCTGTTTATTCCCTGCCTCTCTTTTTCTCGGTCCACCATCTCATGCCAAAGTCATGGTCACTATGGCTCTTTTGCGTCAGATCTTTCTTTTCTTTCGCCGGCTGCTGCTCACACACGCACACAAACGTTGCCGCTCGTTAAAGATTTTCTCACACTCGGAGATGTCTTCTTTTGTTTCAGATCGCCTGGATGTGTGACTTATCCATATGCTGGCTTATTTTAGACGCCCGGCTTCTACTTTGTTTTTCACTGCGTTGTTAGGGACAATTTGTTTGCGCAAAGCGACTGAAATCCTGCCCGAATTGTTTAGCCAAGAAGTGTTAAAACCAAGTGCTGTTTCTTTCCGCGAGAGTCGACTTTTCTATAATTTTTCGACGAAAATACATCACACTTCAGATTAATATTTCCATTTTCGGAATTTACATTTCTTTATATTTTCTCCCTTCTTCATTGTTATTTCTTACGTTAGACTGAAATCGTGATTGCTGCTGCAGCCATTAACCATTTGTCACCTCAATTTGAAAGCCAAAAAACATGAAAATACTGCGCGGAAAAAATTCGGAAAGTAGGTTAAAATTTACAATAAATATAATAAATGAAAATGTAATGCAAAATATTTGTGTACCACGTAAGTACTCTTTTAGTTTTTGTTAATATATCGTTCCAAATGAATTATGTGTACGTATTCTCTTAAAATGATTAGAAAGGTCTTAAATAAATGTTAATTTTTACATCCGAAACTTTACGCCAATCTTAAATTCAGGGATCATTCTAATTACATATCTTGTTATAGTTTAACTATACTCAGTTTTATACCCTTTTGAAAGTATTCCATTCATTCATTTATCAAGTTAAAGAACATCAAATGATAACATAATGGCAACTGTAATAAACTCACTTTAAAGAGGATTAAATTAGTAGTAAAGTTAAGCTAAACTACCTTAGTGATATTTAGTGTAACTTCACCTACACAATAAAAAGCAAGGGATATAATTTGCACTATCCTACAAGATGTTTATTCAGCACGACCGTATTTCGAGATATTTTCGTCATCGTCGGGTGCTCAGAAATGAATACAGAATTTAAAACCTGATCTTTGCTGCTTTACGGCCATATCATTTGCAATGACTATCTGTGGATAAAAGTTAAATTACTGCAACTATTACAATATTTTAATATCCTTTTCATTTGTACCTCATTTATTTAACTTTCCGTAATTCAGCTCTTTATAAAGGATACTAAACTGTCCAAATTTCCTAATGTTAGTGACTTTTGTAAATATCTAAATTTTCTTTCAAGAGAAGGATTCAAGATTCACATTCAGTGAGACGTGTTTGGAGGAAATTTCCCAAAAAAGGGAATTCAAGAATAGCAATTAAGCCGTTTGGTGAACACAAAATCTCTGTCCTTCCAACTTCGCTTCCCATTCTATCTCTGTAGCATCACGCGGCTCTCTCATCTTGTATCACTTCCCCCTGTTCGCCATCAATTCTTCCTCACTCACCCTCCATCAATCTCCTTCCACTAGAAACTCCAATTCTCTCTCTGTTTCTCATCTCTTTCTCCCGCTACTTGTTCTACAGCCGCCCTCATACGTCCGCAGCGTGTACCCATGGGTGCTCCTCCCTCTCGGGTGGGGGAGGCACTGGAGGTTGAATCCGTGCGCTAAGGTTGACGACTCGTAGGAGGAGTTTTTATCTCTTTATTCTCTGCATCGCTTTCTACGCCTCTACTTCATTTGGAGCGATTTTCCTTCGTATCGCTCCTCCTTTTGGATCTCCACTTCTCCCTCTTCCTTTCCTCATCTCACGGCCTTCGTCCGCTTCCCTTTGTCGGTGGAATGTTTCTCCGCCTCGAGGGAAAATCACCAAGTCGTTCATCACGCGAGCGTGATGTATGATTTCTTTATTTCTGCAGCACACTCCTTTTCGGTTCGCAACACCACAGGTTTAACCTCGAAAGAGGAATGAATATTTGATGGTTACCTAATACGTTGATGTTTATTTCCGTCAACAAAGATTGAATTCTGTTTGAAAAATATATTTTTGGTGGCAGAGGAATCGGTTTAGCGTTGACGAATTTGTTTTCCACATTGAGCGTTGTGGATGAAAAATGCGCTCCGAAATCTAGTAGTGGCTATTAATAGACTTTTGGTTTCCTAAATGTTGGTTGGGGTTAGGGTTTATGATACGTCAAATTGTAGGTGAGTCGTTTAACAATAATTTGTTTCAAAAGTTCTGAATCTCTTCCGTATCCGGATTTGACCTCTTCTTTACTTAACAATGAAGAGATAAGATAAAGCTTTTTTGAAATAAAAATCTGAATTTATTAACTTAAAAACACTATGCACAAGTAAAAGAATTTGTTTAATTAAATTTTGACAGAGTCAAACCTTGGATTGCGATTAAGTTCCGGGAAAGCGCTCGTAATCCGAATCATTCGAACAACGAAGAGATCTCCTTTTAAGAAATAACGGAAACTCAGATGACTCGTTCCAAAACCTAAAAACATACATTTACATAATAATGACTATTAGTGAAGTAGAGATGACGTGACGCTCGGCAGGTAAAGCAGCGTCTAAGTACTCCATGTATTGCTTGTATTGCAAGACCTCGTTCGTATATCAAGTTAAAGTTTATTAAAGTTATTGCTCGTCTTGCAAAACTCTCACAAACCATGTTACTCGCACACCGAGGTTTGACTGTATACTTATTAACATTTATTAATTTTTACAGTATGAAATTTATATCTAAAGAAAACATTAGATATTCTTACTTTTATCCTTCGAGAGAAAATATTTACTAAATATCTCCATTTATTAAGAAGTGTAACGCTTCTCAAATATCCTTACGGTTTTTTTTCCTTATTCTTTTTGTAAAAATGCAGAAATAACAAGCAAATATGTTACGTTCGTTTCTGCTTTCATTTTCCATTAAAATAAAATTTATCGAGACAGTAAAACTAGATCAATTAGACAAAACATCGAAATGTTTTAAAATAGCTTTTAAAACGGGAAATACACTGAGAAACTACATATTCAATGCGTGGCGTCTTAATCATTTGGCTTCAACAAGTTCCACGAACGTAGAGCACCGTAGCGACCAAATAAGAAAAGGCATCGGTGATGTATCAGAAACAAGGAAAAACTCGAGTATTGGTTTAGGAGCAGTTCTCAGCACATCAGTGCCAATGGCTTTTTAATCTATTCAGGGAATCCAAATCTAACCTTTTCTCCATAAATTCATCGCCGTGGAAACACGGGAAGAGGTGGCACTTACCGGAACGGCGGTATCCTTTCAACTCCTCGATAACTTTAACTCGAAGCAAACGTGACTCGAGGCACATCGCAGGCCGTGGAAAGTATTTCGAAACGTCCCGTCGGACAGAAAATCCCGAGATTTCGCACTTCTGGAACACTTGATGTTTTTTTTCGAAAGTTACAAATGCGTTAATAAGAGTGACACTCCGAAGCTTCCTTCTCCCGCGAAAAAAAAAAATACGGAGATGCATGAAACGGCATGTCGACCGCGAATTCACACAAAAGACCTCTTAAAAGGTCTCCTTTAAGGTTTTACCGCCTCTTTAAAGGAAGAAAAGGGAGGGAAAAATGACGAATGGAAAACAAAGAGTTCAGTCTGGTGCAGAGATATTATGCGAAAAGAAATACGGAGGGATTCGGTGGAGTAGAAGAAAAAATTTAGCAAATGTATTACATATTATTCCATGTGCTTGTACATCACTTAGCATAAGCGGTTCTATATCAGGAGAGAAAGGGTCACTTTGGATGCAAGAGGATTTTACGCAGGGTGTTTTGATAATATTTATGATATAGTAGTAGAAGCCAAAAAGTGAACGATTAATTGCCACGTAGGTTGTTAAAGTTTTACCTCATCAACATAGCTGCAAAGCATTTCTCAGTCAAAAATTTTCACTGAATTTTAAATGAAACTCAGTGTATAGATAATTTATTTTTATATTTAAATCAGTAAGGACCGGTATTATGATGTATATTTAGAATGAACTTTAACTATTGTTCCTTTTAGGGCTCGATATTATAATGGTTTGTTAAAGCGGAGGTTACAGTTAATATCCAAGCCAATCCATCAAATGTATAGAAGATTACTATTAAATATATACACCTTAGCACTAACAAACAACTATTGGGATTCAGAGTGAATATTAGTGTAAGTCCATTTTAAGTATACATTATAAAACCGTGCCTCAAAGTATCCGAAGACATGCGCGCCTGATTAATTGCTTGATGTTAATTAAAAACACTCCTTAAAGAAACTGGATCTACAATTAAAAAAGCCCAGTGTATTCAGAAAGCCGAATATTTAGTTTTCTAACCGCAGATTCATTGAATTACATCCGAAAAAATTTGGCACTCATAACTTAAAGGAGATATAGTGAAGTTGTTGAATTCTGAATAATTTAAATAATACCTTATATTCTGAACTGGGAATAAAATGATATATATTTATAATAGAATGCGAGACAAATTCCGAGAATAAGAGTGGCGTAAGTAACTAAAGCATTGAAAAATTGCTGGTCTAAAGGATAAGATGATGCATACATGTATATCGTGGAAACGGTATAAGAATGCATTCCAAATTCGCAATGTTTTGTGATATGCAAACACCGCTCTAAAAGCTCTTATTGCTATATCAATTATTTACATTCACCCGAAGTAGTAGGAACAATTATTTAAACTTCGTATTGTCATTTATTAGAGCCTATGGCTGTAATTATTAAAGTGATTTGTTTGATATCCTCCGTACCAATAAACAGAAACGCTCTAATGACATTCATGAATATTTTTATAGTAAAGAAATGTATCGAACGATGTTTATTTTCTTTCACGAATTCATCTCCTTCTCTATATCCCCTTTAAGTTATGATTGCCAAACTTTTTCGCTTTTGATTCGATGAATCTACGGCAAAGGAACAAAAACTCGGCTTCAGGAAGGTAATTGTCGATAGAAGAGCTAATTGTAGATAGAAGTTCTACTCGTTTTGAGTATGGCCGTATGTCGATTATGCGTCAGGTGGAAGGGATACAGCGAATGAAACCTGCATCTGTAATTGGAGAAGATGCAGTTCAAGGTCGGGCATCTTTTAAAAATTGCTGACAGAGATTAACAGCAAGTGTTACTAGAATGCTCTCTGATGCTGATAGTGGCACTTAGGAAGTAAAGAGAGGCCAGTTTACGTAAATTTTGATTAATAAATTCAGAAAAAGTACGTTCAAAGGAACACGTAACAAGTATTAAGTACGCGACCTCCCTGATATTTGGGCGAACCAGCAATGGCCGTGAAGTAAGAGACTCGGAGACGGATCGTTTTTAAAAGTAATTTTCACTCACATAATTATAAACAAAAGATGATTAAAATCGGGTTGATTGCTTGGTGTGTTTTCTCTTACCATGTGCAGATAGACAGCTTGCACTTTATGTATGTGGTTATTGTTAAATATCCAGTTTCCTTTTTTAATGGGCTGATAAGAGTGAAGAAGAATACTCCTAATTATCTTCAATTTAATTATGGGGCTCATGGATAATCCTTCCAATCACTGTATAGTAATTGGTCTTTATGACGTAACTTAATGGCGATAAAAGTCAACGTATAAGTTTTATAACATTTCCAGTTGACACAACTCAGTGATTTTTTGACTGTTCCTTTGCCAATTAGGGGTATTATTTTTTTCTGCATTTTCTTCAAAACTTTTAAAATCAGTTTCGTTCGCTCCCAACTGAAATATTTTAAAGTCATGCAATTGATTTCGTTAAATAAATGAGTGATTTCGAAAATAATATACACGTATGTAATGTACGAAATCTTACATGAAGTACGGTATCAATTGACTCTTCGACAGGCTTAACCGTCCGTATTTGGAGCGATTAATTAGACCATTAAATTTGTAATTGTTATCTCTCTGAGTCGTGCCAACTTCTTCTTCAGTGTTCAATCTATCGATTAGTTTGTAGCAACTCGCCACTCCTCACGTTTATCTGCCTTCCTTTTGACAGACGTGTCCAACTCGAGTTGCCGTTACTTGGGATACCATAAAATTTCTTTAATGGAGTGGTTTCCCTTTTGCCTTCTCCATCCTATGCCGTTGACCAAAATGGCTTGTCCGCAACTACGGAGGGTTAATTTTAAAAGCATTTCAGGAATGTGTTAGTGAGAGTAATAGTAGCTGGAGAGAGGAGGGTTGTAGTAGCTAGTATTAGTAGCTGGAGAAGGAACAGTGATTGATTCGTCATTAATGTTTATAATATCAATTTACGGATGAAAACCTATCGTAAAAATATTTGACAGGCTTCAGACGAACTTAGATCAGAGATTTAAAAACACTCCGTAAGCCGTCTTTCGGCAAGCGGAACTCGTGCTCAGAGACAAACGGAAAGTTCCGGATTTCCGATTTCCGATAAGTAAGGCCCAATGGTCATTTCGGAGACAAAGCCATCCTCAGGGGGTCTCCACAAAGGTTTTTCTTACTTCAGATGACCTGTTTGGTAACTATTCATATTTTAAGTACCCTGAATTTGTTACCAATCAAACGTTTCCCTGACAAGTTAAATAATTGTTTCTTGAATTTTATCGTTATAAATTAGGGAAAGGTCTACATAGAATTGTGCTCCTTTAAAGTAAGGATAGACATGTTCATGTTCCAGTCATATCAATATTGTCCACCATTTTTTATCCTTGGATTTATCTTTATGGCTGGTTCTTTTAATGTTAAGGCTTTGTATATTAAGCAATATTTTATTTCTTAGTTATTTCCTTTCCTCAATTAGTATTTGTTGTTTTGAACTTATAATGGAACAAATTCATATGATTTGAAATGTCTGTCTAAAACTCCAATAACTCCGATGGCGTAACATTAGGATATTCTATCTTTCGTATGTATATGCACCGCCCTCGGCATTCCATCACGCTGTCAGTCGACCTTATTTATTGACCACCGTCCACAAAATATGAGCGTTACAGGGATTACAGGGTCTCTGAGTACGTAAGTAATTGAAAATCGCTGTTACGCTCCCAACGGAATTCGCTATGAGACTTCCCATACATGCGAACATGTGATTTTTTCTGCCACTCGAGTCGTGAGTTTGCTTCCAGGCTATTGCACTTCGCCGTCAGCATTGGTTCCTCATGCATTTTCCCACGCGAAAAGAATCAAATGGAATGACGTGAATTGTTTGCGTATATCGAATTATGCTGAAATAAGCTTGCATTGGTAGTTGGCTATTTCCTCCTTTCAAGATTCATTCATGCGGTTACATTCTATTTTTTGCGTTAGTTTTTATTTAAAGACTAAGCTATTGAATTATTTGTCTCAATTTAAAAATTTACAATAGTGATGTAACATTTTTTTTTTAATTCGAAACTCCATGAACGCAGTATATTTGTGGGCAAACTACCATTATTAAGATTCTTAATATCTTGACCAATTATTTTGCTGTGGAAAAAGCAGAGGTATAAAGTGTGCTTCTTTTGTAAATTATCGATATTTAAAATGTACTGTGTTCTTGTCGATTAAAATAATAAATATCCCACGTTATTTTCTCTGTATTCATCCCTTTTGATTGTCTCTAATCACTTTAAGGAAATAGATAGTAAACAGTGTAAAGATGATTTATAACGTCGGAGAATTTTTAAACAAAGCAATAAATTCAATATATAAAGATATTAATCCTTATTATCAATATCTCCTTATTCTTATCCTTTCTTGTTACAAACAGAAACAAGATTATTTCAATTCGACCGCTAAAGAAGGATGTGAATAAGGTTTCCTTGATAATGAATGGAATTGCCCAGGCCCACAAACAATTCCTTCTGCGATTAGTAAATAATGACGCGAAATCTGTAAAATAATTATAAAAGAAATTCAAACGTCGTATTATAAAATAGAAGTATAACTTTTATATATTCACATTAGAATTATTACATAAATATTGAAATTAGGATTTAATCATTTCAGTAAAGCAGACCAGTGGAGCTAATTGCCAGAGTGGATAATTTTTCATACCTTAGAGGCGATCGGCTAATTTTCCAGTTGTTTCCCAAAACGGCCCTTACCTTTTGGACATGGGTGTTAAACAGGTGAGGTGGGCATATTTTGAGTGGCGAGTGCATGTATCCCATCGTGCAGATTTGAACCCGCGATGCGAGGCGGTCAAGAGGCGGCCACTGACCTTCTATTGCCACCCACGCGCGCTTGGGAACACGCCATTAAATAGTGGTCCATCGGACGGTATCATCCTCGTGCAATTCTCCTCACTTTGATAAGACTAAAAATATCTCGCGTTTCAGAAGGTTTTCCTCGGAAGAATTCGCTGTTGGTCGCGTTGCGGTGCTCTTGCGAACGAACGACCCCACCTCGGATAATTCCGCTCTTTTCTTTTTCTCATTTTATTCCAGATTTACTCTTTTACACCACCCTCTCTATACTCTATTTAATCCTACTTTTTGGAGTCTCATTTACCGAAAAGTATTTTTTTCGTACAAGTTTTACTCAATGCGTAAAACTGCTGAGTTATTGCAAAGGAGAGATGTTTTTTAAGAGAGTGATTTGCTGTTCACCTACAATCAAGGCGTTTTTCTGTAGTTAATTAACATTAACTTCCGAAAGCCTATCCGTCTGTTTTCTTTATCTTTGGATCAAAACCGTGTCATCAGATTGTGTTTTATATTATGAAATTTCTATTTGTCAATTGAACTATTTATGCACTATAAAGTGAGGTAAAATGACTGACAAATTGTGAGTAGAGGTTTCCCGATATTCCTCAACAAAGTAAAACATTATTACAATGTCGAGAATAGCGTCAAATATTCTTCAAAGTTACTGTTTCTCAATCATCATACATTTTTAAGTTAATTACAAGAGTGGAGACAGTTGATAAGAATAATTTCACCCCTTATAATAAAAGAATCAAGTGTAATAACAGGGTAATGTTTTATTAATCCAACGACATACAAAATTTGTATAGGACAAGTCAATCAATTAGGTCAATCAATCAATTAATACTTTAATCAGCTACTAATGACATTACAAATCCATATTACACTTGACTTCAATTGCAACACCTATATTTACAACAGTTATACACTTATCAATTGCAAATGTACACCACACTACATTAAATTCCATCACAAAACAACATGTTACACTCGTTACAGTTGCATGTTTAATTTTTTTATATGCTGTATTATTACTATAACTTACGAACAGCTCAGATGGTAAAAAAATTAGCTATTTGGCAAGTCATTACCACAGGTATTTATTAAGAATATACGCTAAAATAGCTGAAATTATAAAAAATATTATTAGGTATACCTCACTTGCTTACCATGCAAATTCTGTCGTACTAGGGTATAACTATCCTTTGTATGTACCAACATTTTTATCCAAGTAATGCATACACCGGAATGAACTAGTGGCACTGAAAACAATCCTTTCAGCAGCACGATCAAATTTCATCACATGTTTTCAACTTTGTTTTCCTTAAATTGTGCGCATACAACCTTTCATAAAAATGTTGGCGGGTGAATATGCGGTAGAAGCGTCCAGCTCCTGGCTTTACGCCTCTTGGCACAGGGCTAGCGCATCTTGAAATTCGAACCCCTCCCTTGAAAGGGACGTTGAGTTAGCTGCAACCAGCATATTCATCTCAAGTGACGTTAATCCACATGACTCCTGCCGGCGCTTGTCTTTCAAAGTACCATCCACTGCCGACACCCGAGGATTTTCACATACGCACCTCACAAAGGCGACGCTGATTTATCGAGATGTATGATAATCCTACGGATTATTTCGCGCGAAAGCTGCTGCTAAGTATATTGATTCATAGTACCACTGAGTTTATCTTTCACTTTCAAAAGATATCGATTTCGCTCAGATTCTGGCTGATGATACTTTTGCAAACTACGTGAAGTTGAAGGGTGATATATATCTTATTTTTGGGAACATTTTGGATCCATGTTTGAGAAGCTTATGGAAATGAAAGCGCCTTATGGTTGATAGCGTGAAATATTCCGACAATCAACTCCATTTGGTAAATCTTCTGATACCAAATTCAAGTGGGTGTATAGAATTTTAAGTTTCAAATCTTCTCCTCTTACGTCCAGTTCATTATGGCCGTAAAAAGTAAAATTCTAGCATTTGAGCCGATTTGGACTTTGTTTGCTTCCTTTTACTAAATAAAAGGGGTTACAATCAAACAATTAACAATGGTCTTCACAGATTTTCCCCAAAATTTTTTTTACCTAAAATAAGATTATAATTTTATTATTCAGATGTTTCCTGCTTCTGCTGCAGAAAGTAAAACGTTGGGGCTCCCAGATAGCCTAGTTGGCGACACGTTCGACTTCGGCGAAAGTTGTCCCTGGTTCGATTCTCGGTGGGGGCGTACGTGCGGAATGACCTTAAATGTCGAAGCACTTGTAACAATATTACTACCAGTGAAACATTTTACTCTTTTTTCATTTTTGATTTTCGTCGATTTCCAAACTAGTATTATACTCGTATGTTGTAAAATTATTGTATACATTTCAGTCAATTTAATCAGTCTTTTTATAAAAATCATGACTCCATAAACTCTTTTTAGAATCATTTTTATTCTATGTTCTAGATTCTTGCTAAGTGCTGCAATTACTCATATTTCAGGGTCGATTTCCAGACTTGCTATGAACGAATGGAGAAACTCTTCATTAAAGCGAGGTTAGGTCAAGTTGTTTAAGGCGAGGTTAGGTCCAATCTCAATTGCCAGAACATAAGTTAAACATAATGATTATAATATATAGCAACAACACAAAAGGATTAGATTTGTGAGGAAGAAATCTTCTTAACTGAAGGGTAAGGAGGCGAAATCCTCAGTGTGAGGAAAAACACCTTCAGAGAAAGGGGTGAAAAAAACAACGAAAACAGAGTATATAAGGTGAAAAAGAAAAATGAATACTAATCAAATCAAATTGAATTGAAATTATGGTTCCTCCACTGCTGAGTTTATTTTCAATCAAATCAAATTAAGACAAAGTTAATACAATGAAAAGTATAATGCAAGTTAATGAAGTTAAATCAAAAATCTAGAACATGAAAGACCAATGAAAAAGGTTTTAATAAAACAAGGAAAAGGGTAAGATGACTTGGCACGATAAGTCGTGCATCTCGGAAAATTCCCAAGGAGAAACGGACATGAAAAAAGTCTGACGGAACCATAAATACAAAGTATACAATAACAATACATATACACTTTACATAAATATTTAAATCAATGACACTATTAATTCATTCATGCACTAGAAGTTAAAAAATAGGGTTTACATACCTCACGTACATAGTACCTAATTTATACGTAAACATACAACATACCGTTGGTATAGTCAAGATAAATGTATACAATACACCCGTAATTTTTCTTATGCACATAGCCAATACATACGTGGATCTGAATTTATTTTTATAAGATATGCAATCCTCGTAAACACTTTTGATAGAGGTTTTAAAACCATTTTATTCTTAGGGATGTCTAACAGCATCTGTTTTTGGAATAATTATTTCTCTTTTCATTTATGGAAATTTTCACGGTCATGTCCACGGGGTCGCGAATAACACCGGAGAAAACAGTTCGGTCTATCATTTTCTATTCCCAGTAAAAATTGTCGCGACTTCGTGTTGAGGTAGCCAATGTATTCCTATCTTTTTAACGGTACACCCGCTGAAAATCGCATTCCAGAGGAGTCGGAATGCGTAGTAATCGATCATATAATTCCTGGGTTGTCATAAAAGAGTTATCGCCTCGCGAAGCACCAAACAAACATTCTGAGGGACTGAACAGGAATGCTGCTCGATGAAACTTAATCCTTCCCCTCTTCGTCAACTTACTCTCTTCATCTTCCCCATTTTCCCCTCTTACGTCTTTGACCCTTCTCCCCAATTGCCTTTCATCCCTTCGTACCACTTTGCCCTCTGGGCAGGGGCAATTCGTAGGTATTTTTATTGCTCCAAGTGGTATTCGTACATATTTTATTTCAAATTCCGAAATGAGTCTCCATTGGCCAATATAAGTCTTTTTACATATAGGGTGATGTGTTTTAAAACTGATTACGAATGCTTTTGGCTACGAGGTATTTTTTAGGACTCGACTGCCGAGTACGGTATCGGGTAACGTATTCTTATTCGAACGGTTCGCGAAGTGCTTCGTAGATGGCGAATATTTACGAATAATCTATTGAAATCAAGGAATGACAGATGTAAAAAATAGGGATATGCCTGGGACTCGAACCCAGGTTTTCCACTTCCCGGGCAGGTATTTTAGCCACTGAACTACCATGCCGAGTCTCTGGGTGTGGTTGACCTGGGTTTGAGTCCCCGTTATGTCGCAATTTTTACACCTTCTGTTCCTTCGGATTCATCCGCACGGCTTTTCCGTCCTAAGTAAAACACCTTCCCTTAATCCTTAAGATTGAAATTATGAATAAATCTCACGATTAAGTAAGTGGAGTAGTTTATTGGTTTTATATGAGTATTTTACAACTTTGAAAATTGAATATAACTAAGATTTCAGCTGAAAATGTAACTCGGTTTCTTTGAATTACTTATAATAATATTGATATGAGAGATACTGATTTGGACCATGAAATCTAAATTATCGTACACTAATATAACAACAGCAATCGTACACTAATATGTTTCAAAGAACTGACTTGTCTGAATGAAGGAGGGAGAGACGCTATGTTATTATCTGAAAGTTATTGCGAGCAAAAGAAATTTAAAGAAGTTGAGATGGGGAGACATTTGGTTACAGGAGATGACGAACCGAATTTCGAAAGAGATTATTAGATTTTCAGGGTTTAAAATGCAGAGGATGTTAGGGAGGCTTTTGATAATTGGAAATCGCTTACATATGGATATATTAGTGTAACATTTAATGAGAAATGAAAGGAACTGTATGGAGTTGATATCCACATTTTCAACAGAAAATTAAAAAGCATTAAATTGTAGGAATATAGTTTCAGCGAATGTCAGTTTTTTCTTACGGCCATTTTGATATCGAATTCATTTAGTATTCCAATTTGAAATAATTTTAGAGGAAAGTCTCTAAACTTCCTACGAGGCTGTATTTTTTCAACACTTGCTTGAAATATGAGGATTTGTTCGTGTTAATGTGGAGAATACTTATAAATGTAAATGTATTCCCGAGTTTCATCCCAGATTTTGGCCGAGTTACTTAGTATTAATTGATTATTAAGTTCGGAGCCAATTTATAATAACTCATGACAATGTAGTTTGTGTATATAATGGTGACAAGAGATTGATGGAAGTATACAATGGGATGTCTCTTTCAATCGATAGAATAAAAGAATATATTTATCATTAGATTTAATCATTGGAAAGAGATACAAAATTAAAGAAAAAAGTGGTAAAATGAATAAAAAATGTAGAACAGACATAAAAGGAAATTTACATAAGGCTTCACAACACTTGGGCACGGAAATATTTTGCCTCACTTTTCTTTTGAACATATTTTTAGTGTTACTAAAGATGTTAATAATTGTTATCTGAAAGCAAACGTTTAACTCTAGACAATCTTTTTATTGGTGAATTATATAAATAATTTGTCCTTTGAATATCCATAACGAACATCTAAGTATAATGGGTATTCTAAGAGGAGACACGAAAATGTATTTCCGAAAACAATGGAAGTCGAGGTTATATAACATAACCATGGAATCAATAATCATATGTCTAAAGGAAACGGGTAAGGGTGACTTTGCGCAGGATGGTGCGCACCCAGGAAAAATCCCAAGGAAGAAATTATACAAAGGTAAAGAGATGACATAATATCTGTATGTGGGACTCATTCAGCAGGCATCCTAGCTTTACAGCAATGAATTTAAGGAATTTATTTTGAATATATGCAAGTCTTGTTTTGTGTTTTAAGAGATAGAGAGTCAGATAATCTTGCAGGAATGAATTTTTCAGGAATTGGTCCAATAAAAAACGATTTCCTACATTCGCCTGCATTCATTTCCGCATACACTGTATTAACGTACTTCTTTAAGCTCGGGTTCTTTTCATCCTGATAATCTCCTAGAGTTCTCGTAAAATTCTAATTCTTATCCATTGAATGCGAACTCGGAAGCTTAATGAGAAAGGCTCGTCCGTCGCCGTTTTCTTTCCCATTAAAGATCTTTAGCACACCAAGTTCTTTAAATCATCTCTGAATTTCCGATAGCTCTCCTTTATAAGGAGAATTCCGCGAACGGGGAATCAAACCCTTTCATCCTCGAGAAACCTCAGCAAACGCCGCGCTCATAACGCAATAGGTCGCTTTCTATCGAAAGAAACATCGAGTTATGAGCGCGAGGACTGTAAGTAGACATACTGAAAGCTAAAGTACGAAAAAACATCCTTGCCGGAGCAAGGTCATTGTCCCACGCTCTGCAAAGCTCAACCAGGGGTAAATAGTGAGGAAGAATGAAAAAATACTTTTCCTTTTCCGAAGTCAGAAGAAGACAGAGGTGAAGCGTTTTATAATTCAACGTCTGCCCATTAAAACGCTTTAAAGGAAGTCAGTTTCATTCCGCTTACGATTTACTGGCAGATATAGGTGAATAGAGGCTGGTCCGTAGGAACGTCCAATACATCCGCGCTGGAATAATGTTGAGATAACCGCTACGTAGAGACCTCCTGGCTGGCTAAAAATCCTCTTTATGCATGAAGGAATCGAGATAACTGCCGTATGGGTTTAACACGCGAAACGGGAAAATCCGTGTTCAAATGGCACGCCGAAGAGGGTCTTACGCTCGGAGGCCTTTGTGGATCCAGATAAACTTTCCCCTTCCGGGATGTCCTCACGGGTGTGTTGTTTGGTTCGGATAAGGCCGTATTTTAATCGGTGTAATGGAAATTAATCTAGCTGAAAGAGTTTGTAAGATTTTTTCTTTATCTGACGCAGGGTGAGATTGAAAGAATTACGCACCTGTCGTGTAACTGTTTGTACCGGAGAGGATTCCTCAAGGTCGCCAGATCGCCTCAGTAGCTAGGATGCTAAGATTATAGAGTTGTAAATTCGTCTAACAGAGTTTTATCTCTTCCTCGGCGTTGAATAACCAAATAGGGAATGGAGACTCTTTAACGAGGCAATTGAAATTTTAAGTGGAGAAGGGGGTGTCGATCGAAATTGCTGTAAATACTTGTCACTTGCGGGAAATAGTTGAATGCGGAATTTCTTATGAATGTCACCTTTAAAGTTTCCATCCTTACAGCTTACACGGATGTAATAGCTTTGAGAATCAAAGAGCTCGTGAAGTATCTTATTAAGAGAATTTTATCATTTAAGTTACATCAAACGGTAAAAATGAAAACTAACATAAGATTTATAAACGAGGCTTAGTAAATTAAGCAGAATCCAAATGAAGAAGAAACTGACGGAAATTTGAGGAAGAAACCATTTGTCTGTATATTTTCTTTCTTTATGTTTTCTGAAAGTCAACGTATGCTAAAATGTGGCAGAAATCTAAAATGGATCTTCTCTAGAAATTCGAATAATAATCAACCAGGAACTGCCACACCATGTGTGATTTAAATCCAATATTATTAATCATAAAATGCCAGCCACGTGGAGGAGTGGCCAACCCCAAGGTCCTGGGTACGAATCCCGGTGTATCGGTTTTTTCTGGTCAAGGAATTAGTGTGTGTCCGATTCTCCCCGTGAGATTTAGCGGCAGGAAGGGCATCGGGTCATAAAAATCAGTGCCAAAACCAAATTCATCATCTTCATCACTAATTATCAAAAATCAACACCCGACCCCGCCAGACCTATAAGAATAAAGATAAGTAATTACAAAATATAGCTAAAAATCGTCGGAATGCGGAAGTACAAATTCTTATCAATTATCCCAACCGTATTATAATCGGGCATTGACTTTATGGGTGCCATTAACATTCAATTTTTTAACTTAAGTTCAGATTACCTTTTTCATTTCCGTTTCCTTATGATAATCATCATTCCGTGGCAAATCCTGCTTTGCTGCTTTGGTTTCAAAGGTTTGCTTTGATTCTTATTCAGGAGGATTGTGTTTATTTTTCATTCACTCCTTCGCATAATGATGTCCAAGCTTTAGTGAATATGTGGAGAACATTCAGCATTAGACTCACTTTTGAAGTTTTCTTATATCGTCCATTATATTTGGACCTTTTCATCCGATCTTCAAATTAGAAATTCCAATTAAATTCCCTTTTCGACGTTTTCTTCTCGAGTGTTTATGCAACTTGATTCACTCAAATTTGCTGCGAAGTCCTCGTACAGCACCAAGTCCTCCGTGCATCGTTCGGAGAAACGGGCAAGAAACTACTCTTTTATCGCTAATTCGCCAATGAATTTTTTGATTTTGAATACGGATTATTTTTTTCTAGTATTCACAGTTTGAACCGTAATTTTTGGTGTGTGTGTTACGTAAGATAATTGTTCCATCAACATATATCTTCGATGTAAGAGCGAAATTTTAATGTGAACATCAATCACGGCGGTTACAATCCTTACATATTAGTCCATCAGCTAATTCATGGAAAAATACAAAGTAATAACTCTCTTTAGTGCAGTTGGTAACAGGGCAGAAACTTAGAGGTCCTGGATTTGAATATTTTGGCACAGCTTTTCAAATTCATCAATCAAATACGATATGTGTATACATTTTTGATCTGCCAGTATTGGGTACTTTAGAGGTAAAAGATGGAGAACTGTTAATTGATATGCATTCACCGAATTAAGGGTGTGAAATCTTGCTTATAGGTGATTTAGGTACAGTAGTACTCCAGCCTAGGCATACTGACTATTGCAGCAATTGTAAAAACCGAAAATTTATATGTAATATCCTAGCTTCTTCTGCTGGCCAAATCTCATGAGTGTAGTAACGTTTAGAAGTCACATTTATTCTCAATATAACATTGTACCTAACAGCGAAACCGATTCAGAATTATCTTTACTACGTACATCCTCACTTCTTGCACATACAAAGTACCAATGATATATTTATCAGGTTATGGCTACGAATAAAGAACCCTTATCCAGATAAAGCGGTTTATGAAGAGATCTAAACGCATCACGTAAATAATACCATTTAACAGTCAGCCATCGAGTAATAACTATCAGAGCGAATCCCTTCCTTGTTTCAATTTAGCTTTATTACATTAACATTTGTCCCTGGTATTTTCTCTTTAATCCTCATCGCCAACAAACTTCGTGCTATTTTTGCTACGACCCGCGCATAAAATAAACATAAAAATACTTCTCTTTGAAGGCGCACTACACCACCACCCAAAGAGCTAGACCACACAGACGTAATCAGAGATTCTTGGGGGAGAGTTTATTTCGTAGTAATTCTGCCTTGGCCACACGAGGCACGCAGCGTTAAGCGATACAGTAACTTAGGGTGCGCTGTACAAAAGGAGTACATTCGCAGCGTGAGTGGTCAAGAAGTAGAATGGGAATGCGTCTTAACAATAAACGTTGGTGGAGGCGTCCGCATCTCGACCTGCCTTTTTACCCCTCGCGGTGCAGCCCAAGTTACACATCCCGCGTATAACGAGCTTGTTTATTGCCCGTTGCCTGGGAGTCCTACGCCGTATTTATGCCAGGCGACTGGGAAATGGTCAGCTGATACTACAGGACGCCCGTCGAATGCAAATAAATCGAGGCAATTGTGTTCCTATGGTTGGAGATTAAAGCGTTAATCCTGCGGAAAGACGACGATTTTTGCCTATGTCACGGGGATATCTCGTGTGTTTACGATTAGTTCGTGAAATGACCACCCTGGAGAGGGCGTAATTTTTTCTACTTTTATTGGCGGTAATTTCCCAGCAAGCGAAAGGTTTATGCACTGAGAACTCTCCCTTAGATTGCGACGGGGAATCAATACTCCGCCAGATAATCGATGGAGTCTTAATCCATTAATCGGCTGAATATAAGGGATGTGAATCACCGTGGAAGACTTTAAGCTTTTGCTCATATCACGCTGCTATTTAGTCTGTACTAAAAGAAATTTTTATCTCCATCTCACTTATCTAAGACTTATTTCCAGCCATCATTAATCCGCATACAAATCAGTGGACGTGTTGCTCTTATGACAATTATTTAATCAGTTTTAACCAAGGTATTGCCATCTATAAATGACTTTTATTCAGAAATCCTATTCAAGCTTAAATTGTCCTGTCTAATTTTCGATCTCTAAAAGAGCTTATGAGCAATAATACATCGAATATATTCGAGGATGTATAGGAGTCTGTGTATTTGTGCAGTAGTTTAAATGCGTGTTATTACGTACCAGTTTTGACTAACAATGTCTATAATTTTTAAGGATCTTTTCCATCTAATCGATTCACTGCATAAATCTATAGTCACTAAACTAAAAATAATGTAATGAAACAATCTTTGTTAACAACCAGATTATCTGTTGACCAATTTTGTACAAAACGATATTTGCATTTCCATCTAATTAGTGAGTTTTTGATTACCTAGAAGGTATCTAGGAAATTCATAGAAAGAAGAACATCGTGACATTGTATTCCCCTTGGCTCTTTTTGTTGCCATTCGTTTCCAAATAGGAAGCATCATGTACAGTTATTCCCTTACTGGTGCGTCGAAAAATATGGCGTTTCTGGCTAGGAAACGAGATGTGTTTTTATGTTGCAGCCAGGATCTATCCGTGAAAGGATTACTGAATACAGAGTGTGAAACTGCTTCGTTTTTCCTCTAAGGATTCATATATTTAAAAGAAATATTCATTAGAATAAGCTAGTAGGAGGAAGTAGAGCCTTATATTCACTAAAACTACCATTCCACATTTACATTTGGCAGGGATTAAAATATCCAGAGAAGAAAAAGACCAATGAGATGATTGTTCACTTGAAGATTATTTATATTGGATTTTTTATTAATAAATTCTGTTGCTAAATTTCATCCACCAAAGAAATAAATATTTCTTACAGTGATTAACATGAACAGTAAGAGGTCGTCCTTAAATGATATCATACCTAAGGTGAAGTGGGAGTGTGTGAAATTTTATCACTTAAGGTATGAGGTTCCATGTGACACTTTGTAAGAAAGGGGGAGATAAAGTTCAAATCACAAAAATGTCATGAAATCATTTGAGGATTTGGGTTAGCTTCCTTAAGAATTTTAATGAATACACTAAGTTGTATTTTTCGTCGTTCTTTAGGAGGAATTGTATACTTCGCTGCAATTAATTGTTGACATTTAACTACATATTTTTCAATAAGTACATCGTAGTCTGTTTTTTATTCTATTTACTATACGCGTTACTTCTGATGAATTTGAAATAGTTTTAGTTTAATCAAATCGGTAGGTACACCTTTCATGTACTACCAGAACTTAAATTTGTTTATTCGTATTGATTGAACAAACGCTACGAGAAAGTTGCAAATTCAATGGGAGAAGTTTCAGTTAACCAGTTCTGAAAACGAGAAGATTATTTGAAAAAGAGATATCCTCTTGGCTTCGCGTATTTTGCGGATTCCCAGATGAATTGAAAGTTAGACAGCCGCTCACGTAGAGAATTAATTAAACAGCGTGAATTCCGTTCCCAAACATTTATGATGTATTTCTCCAATCAATATCTCGACATTCATCCGCTTAAAAAGCATTTCCCATTGAAGATTTTCACGAGAGGTAAGAAAACGAGCGGAATTAAAGTGCAGTCGGATTATTTGCCGTCAACTGATTGGAAGTGCTTGCATAACATTCCGTTAAGGGCGATGGACGTTGCTTTGGTGACATAGGGAGTCAACAAAAGGAAGACATAGGAGGATGCAGAAGAAGCGGGGTGGAGTCGAGGATTTGTCAGTAGAGAAGTTGCAGGAGTGCCTTTCTTGGAAGGTAGGTGACCGTGCGACTGGAGGCTCACTCACTCCTCCCGAAAATGCTTTTCATTTGTTTGTGCTGACGTGCTTAAGAGCATGGGGATGCGAGGGTTAAATCCGTCTATTCATTCCCTAACGTTTATGCCTATACTCCATCTCGATCTGATCTGATCATTGCCAGAGTATTCATCGCCGGTGATTCATTTTGGAATTGTTGCTCGATTTCTCCCCTGAGTTTGTGTAGACTGTCGTGAAGTGTTTGAAAATGAGAATTGGCCGTTAGAGTGTGCAATAAACACTGATTAGGGATAATAACTTGTTTAGCGATTAAATTAAGAGAGGGATCTATTTTTGCTGTAATCAAAAGACGTTTATGAGCTAACAATTGGCAAAACCGATTCAATTCAACCACATAACAATTGGAAACATTTTTCCGCTGAAAGGACTCCTGAGATGACTTAAGAGTCAAAAAAGTAGATTAAGAATTACTTTAGGAAACCTATGCACGTGCTATACACGATATAATATATTATACACTATTATGATTTTTTTTAAACTTAAAATAATGGTTTCCTTCAAGGATTTCCGTGGTATTTTATTTTTACTAGTTTTTAATTTTATAAAAGCTCAATCCACGCATTTCCTGCATAATTTCAAATAATACGAGTTTATCTATTCTATGTATTTCTATCATAAACTTCAGTTTTGGATTTTAAATGTACATTTCGTAATCTTCAGATGGATATATTCGGGAATACTTTGAGTCACACATTTTAAATATCATTTGCGGTTGCCTTGATCACAATACTCTTATATTAAAATGTCTGACGAATCATTGTATAATGATTTGAATGGAAAGGAGAAATATTCTTAAGACACGTGCTCAAATTATCAATCTAATTTCAATCGTTTTATCGGAAGCAAATACTGAGATTTTACCGTCTTGAAGTTACGAGTTGGTACACAAATCTTGAAGAAGGAGGAGCAGAATTACCGGTTGACGGATTGCCTTCATTTTAGGGCAGAAGTAAAATTAAATTTTATTATATTTACATTTCCAATTTTTCACTGCAGTTCTATTTCACCATGGTTTTCTGTTTTAATCCACAAAATTCCGGGCGTCATGAATCAAGTATTCTATAATTTAATCAAATTTGATACAGAAAAAAATGGTTTGAGTTTGAATTAATAAGTTTTTTTTCGGCCGATACCTGGAAATGTTATATTTTGATATATTCCGTCACTTCCGTTACCAAATTATTTTGTTTTAAATTCATACAGCAATTTGTGGTTATTAATTCACATCCCGACGATATTTCCACTTTGTAGATACACGAGTTAATAAACTCAATAAAATGCTTCTTCTTTTTACCACGTTTCAATTTCCATAGCGATGGAAAACACGCAAAATCACGCTGGACATAATTACCATGTCTGATTTTTAAAAAAGAAGGAGTTTTCATCCAACCTTCCCCTTTTTGGTTTTATTCGGGTTTCCCCTTTGGGACATAGATGCAAACGGGGAATTCTTTCCCGAGTCCTTCGTCATCTCCGGATGGGGGCTGATGACCTTCCTCGAAGGCCTGAGGTCAGGATTCCCTCCGCCAACTCTTCGCCGTCTCTCCCCTTCCACACAACTCCAAGAGTCCTTTCAACTTGCCTTCCCCATCCCTCCATTTCTCTTCACTCCTCATCATTTCATACCAAAACCGCAAAAACAGCGGAGAAACTCCTACCATTATCATCTCCGTACTCCGCAGTTCTTTTTAACGCAATGTGCGTTTCCTTCTCTTTCTCTCTCAGGGTTGCAAAATCAGATAATCCGAATGAAGCTCCTTCTAGCAAATTTCTCGGATATGCCTTGAAGATAGAAAAATTGCTGCTTTTCTAGCATTAACGGTAGTTAGAGATAGCCAGAGACCACTTCAACCCAATATATCTCGAGTTATCACAAGTAAGACTTTAGTGAGCTTTACAGTGACGCATCAGGTCTTTGGATACACTATAGATTCATCAAGAACTACTTTCCTTTGTTATTTTCTTGATGATGCGGTCGTTAAATGTGCCGCTTGAGTCTACATCTACATAAATACGCTCCAAGCCACCTTTCGGCATGTGGCAGGGGGCATTTGTATAATCTAAAATTCAATACTCATGCATAATTCATAGTTTATATAATTAGTTTATATAAGAAACCGTACAAAGAGAGTAATATAAAATTAATTTTTTCATACCAAATTTGATTCATCATGCTAGAATTTGTTAACATAAAATCGAGCCAAAATAACATTTAAATTACATTGGCAATCAGGAAAACCAAGTGGAAATTGATCTACCAGTCAGCTAAGATTTGTTAATCCTTAAATTCTAACCATAAAAATGGTTAGAATTCTATTGTAGTGGAATATTATTTCCTGTTAGAATTAGTCCATTGAACCTTAGCCAATCGCTTTTCCACGAAATTATTAAATATTGATAAAATTGAACTTTAACAATCTATAACCTATTTCTCAACTATAAATGCTAATTTTTGTATCATAGAAAAGATAATTCATAATAATTACGAGTAGCCAAGGAATATTAGATTTGTGGTGAAGAATTATAGCAAATATAACAAATTTCTCAACCAGTATATCTTGTACGTTAGTAAAATCCTGTTTTCTCTCTCTCTGGTGGAGCCTTGTGGAAATAAAGATTTGTTTAGATATAATAGATACTCTTTCAAGAGATATTTTTACTATTCTTTCAATCAATACTACCTTATGTGTGATGTAAAAGTAAATAGATTTTATACGTCTGCGATTACGACCAGCAACCAACCTGCAGCAACCTTTTCAATTATGATAATTTGAAAGGCAGTTAATGGGAATAAAACTTCTTCGCATACTTTTACAAAAAATGCCACTTTTTCTGAGAAAGTGCACGAAGATGTTTTATACCCATTATCATTCCTATTATTATGGCCTTCGCACTGTGAGTTTAAGAAGTTGCTCTTGTTGTTGTTGACTTCCTTAATGGCATGACTGAATGTTCTCGCTAGGTAGCTTGATTGGCTAAAGCATCCACCCAGAAAGTGAAATACCCAAGTTCGATTCCTGCTCCTGTCAGACTGTACTCATGTCATTTCTTCCTTGATTGTGTGTACTTTTATGAGCGAATTTAACACGATAAGATTTTTGTACAAGCACAAGAATCTAGAAATAGATAACAGGACACAGAACACAATAATCCACAGGACTCTAGGTAATAATTTGTGCCTTATCGCCTATAAGGAGTGAATGTCCGCTTTTGATGACAATATTGGAAAGAAAGGCGATCTGATAACCCAGTTGTGCACATTAACTAAATGGCACATTACTTATGGGTCGGCGGGCCACAGTTACGCACGTGCATTTCAAGAAAATAATGTTTCCGAAAATTCTTGCATTTCTCGGATTATGCTTAATATGTCTATAAATTAATACCTGGATCGAATTAAGAGAAGGATATGAAAGTACCATAAGCTACTTATTTATTGATTTGTAAGTACGTTGGAGGGGAGTGTAAGATAGAAACTAATTTTGATAATAACTTATGGCATTCGCCCATAGGTGGAAGGGAAACCCCTCCATAAACCTCCCATATAGTTACATATCAAAAGTAACATATTATTAATAAAATAAATGGTGGAAGGTGAGACTTGGTGGAAAGATATCATAAGAGACAAACTTCTATTTCTCCACAGAATATTTTAATATACGACCGGTTTCACGAGCGTGCTGCACCTTTAGGTGTTAAGTTTCATTGTCTTTCGTCACTTTTAGTTAAATTTTCCGTTAAAGTAACACATTTAAGTTAGACATTAAAATGATTTGATTTAATATCAACGGATGAAAAAGTTATACGATAAAAGTTATGGATTACTAAAACAATTTAATTTATAACTTCTACTCGTTTAAAAATCACTTAGATATGTTTTACGCCACCATCAACTATTCGGACTCGATTAAGTAGGCAGCGGTCCGTTGTTTGTCCGTTACTGAACTAACTTATACTTCATAATTTCAAGTTTTTTAACCTTAGATAAATCACTGCTTACCATCACTGAGGTATATGGGAATATGGATGACAACCACCATGATGATTTTGATTTCGTGCCTAATATGTTTAATTTATTACCCTTTATTTTCATCGGTAAGGAGCAGAACTGAATTTATCTTAAGGGGCAATCCCTCCTTAAGGGGTATACAGCCCGCAACGTCCTGAATCGCTCGTCCCTGGGCAATTTTCTTCTGTCCGTTCTTCATTCTTCCTCTTCTCTCCTCCAACGACATGCCAATTTTAGCTCCATGTAGAAAATTGAATTTTTTGCTCCCATTTTTTCATTATCCTTGCGTTCCTTTCTCTATATATATATTCTTCATCCATTCTGATCTCTCCTCTTCCTTACCAGCGTCACCGGATTCTTCAAGTTCCATTAGTTTTCTCTTTCTTCCTCGGAATTCCAAAAATCTATTGCGAAAGAAACACACAGTGCATTAAACTGTCTAGACTCGATTTTTTCCCACATTTCTCGTAACTCTTATGCCTTTCTCCGAAGGGAGAGGTAGGTGACCCTTGAATCCGATCGCCATTTTATGCTGATTTATAATTACGTTATCAGTTAAGGAAGTTGAATTCTCAAAGGACTAAAGTAATTATGGAAAAAGGGAAGTATGATATTTTAGTAGTACCTAGTATTGTTAAAACTGCTTCGACAGCTTAGGTCATTTCGCACGTAGGCCCCCACCGGGAATCCAACCAGGGACCGCTTTCACTGAAGTCGAACGCGTTGCCACTTGGCTAACCGGGAGCCCCGTATGATATTTCATCTTCTTTAGAAGTGATAATTGACTCATTTACCTAGAGAGACACTGAATATACTAATTTATTAATTCGTGAACTGACAAGGATTAAAGTAAAGGTATTAATTTTTGCACGATGAAGTCGTGCGGCTAAATCCCGAGGAATAACAAGTGTGAAAAATAGCGATATGACTGGGACTCAAACCAAGATCTCCCACTCTCTCGGGCTCTCGGCAGGTATTCGGTATCGGGCAGGTATTCTAACCACTAAACTACCATGCCGCATGGAGACCTTGGTTCGAGTCCCAGTCACTATTTTTAGAAACCTACGTAACTGTTAGTGATATTTTACTCTTTTAAGAACCCGGAAATGTTTGCCTGTGAGTGAGCCCGTTAACTTAGGATTGGTTAAGCACAATTCTTGAGCTCTCTTTCAAGTAATGTTTTCTTTGAGTCTCCGTACAGACATAGTTTTGAAGTTGCAAAAATTACGTCAATTAACGCTAAAATTTACACCCTTGGGTGCTTGTCTCGTCTCACTCTCGTATATTTTTATTTTAAAATACCACTTCGTATTCATAAAGATTATTGCTTTTAAAAATCTTCACTCTTTATGCAATTGAGCAGCTCTTATTCAGCTGAGGTCCTGAGAATTTTTATCGCCACGGTTTTCATTGAAGCAGTAGCGCTACAGCAGTGCTTCGAAGTATCACATTAACTATTTAATCACATTAATCAAAAGTATTTCCAACCAAGTCACATTCAGTTGTTAACTTTCAGAATATACCAATGCTGGCATATCTAAAAAGTATAGAAATTATAAATTCATTTATGAGGATTTACACAAACATTCGTTAATGTTAGTATAATTATTTATCAATTTTTGTGGACAATAGTTTCAAGGCTTCTCAGAAAAATATTTATCTATTATTGAAGTTCAGCGGCACATTTTCTGTATTTCTACTCTGCAAAGGATATTATCATAATTTATTTGAATCTTAAATGTAAATCTTAATTCATTTCTTGATACTCCCTTAAAATAATTAACGTTTCTTTTAAATAGGAAATTAAAATTTCCGTTTATATTTATGTTGGTTTAGTAAATGAATCCCTATTTAATTATCAAATCTGGATAATAGAAGCATTCTTACAACTAGCACATACAATAAAATGGGTTAGAACTTTTTAACAATTAAAACTTATAGAGCTTTTAATATTACTGAATGATAACAATAGAATAATATAATTATAAAACTTTGTTGTAAATTGGCCTATAGTTTTTATAAATATGGAAATGATACTCTTTCTATAAATTTAAAGCATAGGTTTGCTTCATAAATTTTACAGCACATTCATCTGATACATTTTCTATTAGTCAAGGATGGCCGGCACTGGAATACTTTATTCTCGAAGTAATGCAGTCTATCAGTAGTCGTTTTACTGTCAAAAGTGATAGCTGAAGAATGTCCGATCTACCATTCGATTCGGAAACAAAGAGGAAAATCAAACGGCACAAGTCTCTGGCTGGCTACTTTCCTCCATACGGCCCCATGTCGCCTTACATCTCCGTCTGAGAAGCGGTTTCTCACGCGAAATTCTATTCAAATCACGAAAAGGCCGTGCGTTTCGCTACCCGCACATGCTGCACGCTGCCTTACGGTTAGCGCGAGGAATGAATCGGCGGCGGTCGCGTACTGCATCTCCAAATTGTCACGTGATTTCAAACGCACTCTCTCTTTGATCCTTTTAAGAGGTCGCTACTCCCTCAAAATGCAACGATGTGAAGGAGAAAGGGAATTTGATCTTTTCTGCCTTCAAATCTCTTCTGCATCTTTACCATCATTCGACTTGCTCTTGGAATCAGCATTTTTTAATATAGGTAATATACATATTGGAGGACTATGACGCACATTTTAATTTGACAACTGTTAATAATAATCGTTGCTGCAGTAATAAATTACGTGCACTTATAGCTGGTGAAGTTTTGTTTTGCTTACCACCGGCAAACAAACCCTGGAATTTTTCTATCATGATGACTGGTGACCCTGGCAGTCATTAATTTGTAAATCGTGCATCTAATTGTCTATCCTTTTAGGTTTTTTCATAACAAAATATTTCTTTGCTCTTCGATCTTTACAAAGCAAAATATTTGTAGGTTTCTGGTTTTCACCCAGAATTGAGACCGATATCATTCATCGTGTGGTCCAAAGGGCTACATTTTTCCATATTTAGGGGCAGAAATGCACAAGGCTAATAATTTTTATACTTACATATAAAACTGCTGAGAGTTAAAATTTTAACACTGATAAAAACTATAAACTTTAAAGGATTGTGATTTCTATGATAAATTAATCTGGACACAGTAGGCAGACGTTTAGCAGACGTGTGAAGCTCTATCAAATTGAAGAGATACTTTTTCATCGAATAAGGGCTGTGATATTAAAAATTCGTTTTGTAATTTTTCTATACATAACGCAGAATTAGCAAATAATTTCTACTTGGTATTAGTGTTAAAAAAGGAAGAAAACTTGCATTTCTACTATAATTGCATTGTAGAAAGGAAGTGAGAACTTCTAAGATGAAAGTGCATTTCTATTTACATTATATAAGGTGTTCGGACATTTTATTCTGTTAGTTAACTTACTCGCTGTAAGTTATATATATAATCCATCAATCGATGGATTGACTTAATTCTGCATCCAAATACTTCCTTGCGTTCAGTTGTTAAAAATTTCTTCAGAGTTTGAATACTGATTCAGTTTATCGATTTCAAATAGTCTACTTTTTATTTTTGTTGAATTTGAATAGTTTGAGTCCTTGCTTATTTCCTGTGAACTCTGTATATCGACGCATCATTCTATGCCTCTCTGACATTTTCTCAAGTTAAATATGCTATGTCAACTGCTTGGTTAAATTCCCAGACCTGTCCGGGAAAACAAAGAGGTGGCTACAGAAATCTGGTATGAATACTAAAATACACTATGAGGCTTGGTACATCACATTGCGACTTCAATGCATGCAAATCCTCACACGTATTGCGCTAAGTGAAATATGTTTTGAGGATCTCGTCTTCATTTCAAGCGTTCGAATATAATTTAAAAAACATACTTTAATAAAAAATATAGTCTAATAAAACATATGAATTTAAAGGAAATTAAACATCACGATATTGATTCCTACCAGGTGATAGGATATCTATTTACTATATCTTACGATTTATTATAAAATTGGTGATTCTTTATACAACAATTTTTATATTATATAAGTATTTATATGAGCTCCGGTATAAATAGGTATAGGTAGGTAAAGTATATTCCTATGGTGAAATGAAGTTTCTATTCACTTTAAAACTGAATATATTGTCATTAGAGATAACTTATTAGATGTTATTGTAAGTATTGAACTGATAAAAGAGAGAGCTATTTCTTCGGCAAAGCCGAGTTACTCTTTGGGAAAAGTCTCCCCCGTCGAAAAAATACCTCAAATAATTGGCATGAAATATCCGGAAAATGTACGGATGAAAATAAAAATACAGGAAAGAAGATTTGCTATAATTTTTAGAAAGAAATGTAAGCAATCTTGAATCTTTGAATTCTGGCTCGATTATAAAGTGTCCTACCTGTACCTTATTATCATAGATTAAAAGAAAGGGAACTTATAATTGAAATCAATTAGAAAAAAATGTTCCTATCCTGTGGGCCTATATAGAGAAGGGTATTAATAACATGGACATATTTCCATGGTACAGAGGAGACTGTTAATCCCTACTAACTGAATACAATCCATCTAATATCCTTCAAAGCAACCCTTTTTAAACGTCGCCCAAAACTTCATAAGTTTTTCTTCTTGTTAATTGGCTTAACGATCTTTTTGAATTCCTGCAGCCTTCCTATACCTCTCAAACTAAAACCCGTTTACTTTTCTTTCCCTCACTAATTGAACCTCTCCATTCAGACGCCATGTCAACTATATTTTCATTTTTTTTTCACTCATATCATTTAACTTTCTCCAATTTACGACATACCAACGTCTCAAAAGCATCCATTCTGCCATATTCTTGCTTCAGAAACCACCTTTCATACCCTAAGACTGCAACGGTTAATTAAAGAAAAAGTTGACTTGGTAGCTTAGCAATATACGGCTTATATTCTTTAGCTATGCACCCAGGAGGCTTAAACCAAAGATATATACTTCAAGATTTTAATCTATATTTATGATACAGTCTGCATGTCTTCCGGAGTATTCATTACTCTTATTTTTTGTGCGAGATAGGTCTGTTTGAAAGTACTGCTACATATCTTCGAGGGTATGTTAAACATACACGTACGTTTGTAAGCTTTTTCACGTTCAGGTATTATCTCAATGTTTATCGCGTGAGAAATCGTCCTTCATAATGCATCGCTTAATGCAGCTGTGATTGAAAATCCATTCCATGCACAAATGTTTGTATGAGTTTGAAATCCCATTGTAATCGGTGCGCATTATAGCTGCTATATTTTATGAAGCAGGTGTAATTACCATAGATCCCGTGTATAGCAGCAGAAATATACCAGGCTAACAAGTTTTATTTTTATATACAAAACTTCTTAGACTCATAAGTTATATATAATATATAAAAACGATTAAATTATTAAATTAAAATGTTAATTGTTAATTTATTGTAGTAATTACAAATTCTAAGTTGTATAAGTTAATCTTTATTAAAAATACAATGTTGATTAAAGAGCGAGATTCATAAAAATGCTTGTATAACCTAAACTAATTACAGAAACAAAATGTATACTATGTAAATAGTCTCTTAACACTGAAACTCATGTAATCTCCAAACAGATTATGGAGCATTTATTTCCTAAGAGTTTTCATGCTATCTTTTGAGGATTGAAAAACAAATATCGAGAAATTCATTTAAAACTTCATTTCCATTTCTGCATTTCTCCTTCGCAGAAGAGTTTGCAATTTCTTTTTTAGATCATGTTTTTATATAAAAGATCTGTTGTGGTTTTTCTACGGGTCACCTATTTTCTCGGTTGCTTCAACCTAGTTGATTATTGTGGCAATTTCTTACTCGCTACCCATATTCTTCAAACGTAGAATGGAATCTTAGGATCTAATCTTTGCGGAGTGGAGAAACTGGAAACGTGATGTTACGGAAATGAATAAGACCCGAAGGAGGCAGAAAAGATATGTGGGAAAATGCAAAAACGGTACTACGAGTTCTGGGGAAAAATAGAAAAGAGAAAACAGTGAGATTGGAAAAGGTAGGAGACCAAAGACTACATCTTGATGCATTATTCAGAAGGAAAGTCCACGTTGCGATTTCTGGGTGCGTGAAGCAATCTCTTTTTCTTGTAATCGCCTTGCTAATCTTCTCATTTTCTCCCCGCTTTTTTTCGCCGACGCATCTTTGTTCTCCCGGTAGACCCGCATTATCGCTCCTATTTCTGGGCGACGCCGGCCATCTTGTCTCACCTCCTCTCTCCTGTGCAGACATTCTTATTCACGACAACCCTGCGTTACGTGGAAAGGCGTTGACCAAATAAGTCCGGGCTTTGATTCTCACGAGGGTGAAATGACAATCAAGGCGGCAGCGGCGTCCGTGACGACTTGCGAGTGCATCTGCAAGCGCCTTGCCAATGGGACGCTGTCATGTGACATCCGCGTCACGATTGCAAGCCGCGTGAATCAAGTGCATAGTATCTTCCACGTCATTTGGGTGATGGACGATCTGGACGTCACCGAGCTGAGCGATGAGGCATAGGAAAAGAGAAAAGGGGATGGAATCTGGGCTTGAGAAGTGTCGAGGTATTTTTACGTACTCATAAAAATGTTAAGGGTTTTTTCGAAACGTTTGGAATGCGTTCGAGTTACCGGGAAAGGTGTTTCTGCTCCATGGATGGCATTATTCGTTGACTAAAATATCACTGTCGTTATCCTGGCCATTGTGGATTGGGGGATTGTCTCGTTGATTTCAGGGGTTGATGACTTTGAGAATGCGAGCGTTGAAGTCTCCTAGGGACTATTGTTAGGGATTAGGGAAAAATTGTTTTTAATTAATGACTTAGTTAGCTGAGAAGCTAGCTATCAAGCTTCCTAAAAACGATACATTTAACGCTATATTTTGTTCGGATGATTTTATGAAGTTGATAAGTAAAAATTAAGAGAAATGAATTCTAAATCTTTTCGGGGAGTAATTCAGATAAAGTTTCTTACATGTGACCCAGAAATATAACCCAGAATACTTAACGGAGGACTAAATATACCCTGCCAATCGCCTAGCGGCGTATGGCAGGAGGTGAGCGCACCATCATATTGTTTTCCTGTGCTATTATCAAAGCTTATGAGTAAAAAAATGAGTCTAGGAAGTGACAAGTCCTTGCATCTCGTATTTTCCTATATTTCTCGCAGTATCTGATTGGCCTATGTCACAGGGTGGATGCATAATACTTACTATGACTTACGTCTTTATGCATTATCTATAAAGTTATTTTAACTTTAAATTTGATCTCTTTTTTCCTAACTGTTTCCATCCTATATCGAGGAGAATCTTAGTAACACTTAATGTTTTATCGCAAAATTTCTTAAATAAACTTACCTCATTTCGGCTGTACTATTATTGTTGTAGCATTCATAAACATATTTAAAATAACTACAACAGTCGATGTCCTACTTTATTATATATTTTTTAATAAAATCTTACTTAACCATTTCAGTAATTGACATATCTTTCAGGAATCTTATCTTTTGTTACGCGAGGATCTTAATCTAAGCTTTTGCGCTGAAAACCAGCCATTCATACCAATAAAAGTCAATGCGACGGCAAATAGCCAAAATGGATAAGAAAGAGTACGTGACAAGCTTCCGACGTTGAAGAGCGCTTAAACTCTTCATTCATTCCGGATACGGACAAATATGTGAGATTCTTAGAAACATCTGGAATCGATTTTCACCAGAGAAAATGTATATGTGACTGTCAAAAGAGAAAAGAACATTTACATGGAAGTAATTTGAAAAAGAATCCCTTATATGCCATCCAGTGTCTGAAAGGTGAGGAAAGAATTCGTTCAAGAAACGTCACACGTTAAAAATACCTGCATTTCTGATTGTTAATGACCAGTCGTAACGTCCTCACGCATTCGCCTCTTTACTGCGACAATTATCGTTATTCATTTATGACCGATGAAGCGCGCATACAATTGTAGATCTGTTTGTCTTCATGCCAGAGGAATGCGATTTTTCTGCGAAGATTTCTTGGCACATTTCACTTCGATTTCTTGCTTTATCTCCGACTCTCACTTTAATCTTCGATCCACCAAAGAGATAGTTAAGATATTCAAATATTGAATTGAAATAAATAAGTGTATCCTTTTTATTGTTGTTCATATCAATGACATAAAATGTATTTTCTTTTCGCGAATTACTAGTTTTAAATTTCTGCTTAGATGAACCGTCCTTAGTTGCTAGACAAAAATCAAGTTTTAACAGGATAATTGTTTGATTGGATGAATAAATTGTATATTTTATACCTTAATAGATGGAAGCATAGAAAATGTATATTCAGTTGAAGATAATTAAGGTTCACGGATCGGAGCACTTATATCAATACTACTATAACTCCTGAAATATTCCTTTTTGGTGAGATTTACTTCTTAAAATGCTCTTCCTTTAATTTATTGCCGTCATATTGTATCTTGCAAATAAATTAATTCTAAATAATGTTGTACGACAGGGATAATTTTCTTTGAAATCAGGTACACTCAAATCTGAAATTGCCTGAGATAAATTTAATGAAGGAATAGTATAATAGATGTCTAAGGTCTATCTGAAAAGAGTTTGGACTAAATTGTATGTGGAAAATATATATAATACACGAATTATCACGGATATCATAAAGTAATTTTGATAGGTCAAAGCTATTATCTTAAACACATTGGTTATGGAAAGATCTGGTTCTTCCCAGCGAATACAATGAGTAAAGTTTTCTCGGGATGCAAGCTGGGTTGTCTGGCGGATAGTCTCCTAGAGACAATCCACCAGACAACCCGGCTTGTATCCTGAGAAAACTTTACTCACAGTGGTTATGGATGAACATGCTGATGATGCAATTATTTCGTCATATCCATCAAATCCTCAGCTTCTTTGAACTTGTTGGTCTTTCTTTTTATATTCTTTTTAGCTACAATGATGGAGGAAGTGTCTATCGTTCCTATTAAACACGAATTTAATTCCTTAACACGCAGTCCCAATCTGTAATAAAGGTACCTCGAGCCAGATTAGTTGTAAAGAAACCATTTCAAATGATGAAGATGGTGCAACTCCGCTCGCAAGAATGCATTTTTTTCCAAAGAATTTTCCTTCAGAACATTCTTTCTGTTTCTCGGGAAACTCCCTCACCTCTATTCCATGTATCTCTTCCGATTCTTTCTTCCGTAAACTTCCATCCTCAATATCTCTTCCTGAACTCAGCAACTACTTCCTCGTCCCATTCCGCCTTCCTCCTTAAATACCACACCGTATATAACATACTCTGGTTATTTCTCTCCATTATATTGACCTCCCCCACCGCAATCCCCTATCAGTGCGATTTATTCCATCAATTTTCTCTTTTCTCCCCTTAAACCGGCGTTCCCTCTCATTTCCCCGTTTTCATTCTACGATGCCCACGTTAACCCCTCGAAAATGTCCAATACCATTCCGTAAGTGTAGATCGTTCTTCTTTTTCCAGTTTAATTTAAAGAAGAAGAATTTCAAATTTCAGCAGTAGAACCACGTCGTGTATTTGTCGAGGTGAAATCATTTGGAATACTTCTCGCCAGACTTATATTTTCCTTCCGCTCTCTGGATGTTCTCTCTTCCTGACATCAACTTTAATTCTTTAAGGAAAGGTTTAAGGGAAGAAGAATTGCTACCTAGCTCTAAACTATGATAAGACTAAGATGAAGAGAATCAGTTAATCATTTTATTTAAAGGATTTCTTTTGTATAGTTGCTTTTAAAATGAATAAATTCCATCACTTAAATATAAGGAATTTCTAAATAGAGTAGGAGATAAGGTGCAAAAATCCTTGCCCATTTAGTAAAGAATAATTGTATATAAGATTGAAATAGCATATTCCGATTTGTAAAATTCATTCATCTTACTTTGTTCTGGAGGAAAAATTATCTATAAAAACCAGAGTTGTTGCAATATGAATCAATGGTTCTTTCATTTTGCTGTTCCATCAATGTTTTAATTCATTCAGCCTTTTTCAAAGGAAGCCATCAAGGGGGAAAACCTTGATACTGACCTCGTCTTGAATACCGTAATCGAGATTTCATTTGCATGCATCACATGATTCTGGATCACTGATTAAGCGCTTTCATGTCAGTTTTTATTCTTCAAAAATCATTAACGTGGTAATTCCACCTTGTTACCCTAAAGAAATAACAATAATAATAAGAATTTTAAATAATAATAATAGTTTTAATTCGGGATGGAGGTAATTTTTTGACGTTCGTAATTAAAGTATAGAATGTAAATTTCGGTACCCATATTATTCTCATACATTCAAATTTAACTAATAGACATTTAACATTACTTGAACGTGGTCCAACATTCATAAAAGTTTCTCCTTTCACTGTAGCCTTTATTCGTAACCTTTTTTATTTCCCTTTTCACAGTAACCTTTATTCTTTCACTATAACCTATATGTAGTAAGATATCCGTGGTTTACAACACGAAGATATTTATAAAATTGATGGAAAAAGCCGTGACTAGCTGAAAATTCATAATATTAATGGTTGAAATGTTCTATTAACAACCATTACAAACACACATAATAATAACCATTATCAACTAAAATACTGTCTTTTTTAATATAAGCCGGTTTTTTACTCATTTCCAAGTCATTTTCAGTTTTCATTCTTATTGTTCATAAGTTGTAGCACACGCTCACTGAGTCCCTGGATACATACTTCTCACAGCGTCTTTTCTCTCCTTCGTTCCACTGGACCAATGCGGTTAACGGTTTTTATCGGTGCGAGGCGGCGTCCTTTAAGCTTCTGTCCAGCAGAAACTGATTGGAAAACACCTTCGAAATAAGCACCCCATTGTAAACCCTATTGTCGGTGGGAATGCAATACCGTAATCTATTAAAGAACCCTTTCACAAAAGGACTAACGGGTCCCACGACTCCATTCCTCTCGCCCCTGCGTTTATGTGAATCTCTTCTAATGCTCTTCCTCGTGTTGTCGGAAGGCCTTCGCGGCTTCCCTTGACTGATTTGCGACCGTTTTGCGATGGCGGAAGAGGAAACATCGATTGTTAAAACAAGTGGATGTTAACAACAGAACGGACTGTAATTGACTATATGTTTAAGACTCTGTCGATCCTATCCTTTCACAGTGAGGATTTTTATTGTTTAGTCAGCATAACCCAATTAAATTCACCGTTAGGCATGTAGGAGTACCCCGTGTTAGCAAAAGTTGGACTTCCAGCATTTTTTAAGAAATGTACGAAAATTATGCGATTATGTATAAGGAATATCTTGAGGTGCATTTGCAAATGATAAGCTGCTGATGTGAGGTTTGTTGTGAGTCACGCTTTCAGTGATACTTGCACAATGCAAGTACCCGAAGACATGTTTAAGGAAATATATTTTGATGTTCCTTAGTAGCTCAGATGTTATCTTCAACGGCTACTTGTTAGTGTTTCGGCAGCTAAGGTCAGTTCGCACATATGGGACCACGCCGGGATCGAACCCGGAATTACTTCCACGAAATGCAAACTTGTTGCCCACTTGACTAACGCAAACACAAGAGTGTTTTTATCGTGAGAAAGCTAACTTTAGACGTTTTAGGCTTTTCATAGTTAATGGTGATTTTCCAAAAATGAAATAGATCGCTAACAGATTTAATATGGGTTCTTAAGTAAATTAGTGTCAATTTCTCACAGCACCTATCCATCTAATAACAGTGGCCTCCATTCCTCAGTATAGACTCGAATAACACAATCAGAGCCGATTATATAATGATAACCTTTGAGATTTTAAAATTCTCGGAGGAGGCCATCACTTTGTGGAATATTGATGACATAATGAGGAATTGTTGAAATAAAACCAAGGTTTTGAACAACAAAGAAGATAACTTTTACTAATCCACAATAAACAAATCGTTGGCGACTTGTTTCGGCTAATAATAGCCATCTTCAAGCTAAGGAAAAAGGAAGGCTTTCATAGGCGAAAGGAAAGGAGGGGAGGGGAGTGGGAGGAGGGGGAAGCAGAAGCAGTTGAAAGGCAACAAAGTATGAAGTAAACTGTCAACGAGCGTTGCTGTGGATGGAAGGGGCAGTGAGGAGGACAGGATAAGATTGGAAGATATGTTCATTTACAACAGTACAGTTAGAATTGTTTGGTGGAGAAGGATTTCCATTTGTTCAAGTAAAGTTAGTCTATGGCTCTAATGCTCTATATGAACTATGTGGGGGGAAAAATTAGATGAATGATTAGCAAGGATGAGCTATTTGGCAAAGTGTGAATTAAAGGAACCGGAATTGAAAGATGACTTATGTTCTTTCACACGGATTTCGAAAGTTCTTCCTGTTTGACTAATGTAGATTGCTTGGCAATCGGAGCAACTTAATTTGTAAACACCGAACTTCTTTAAAGGGAGAATGTTATTTTTGAGCTTGCAGAGGAGTAATTTGAGGGTGGATGAATTGTAGAAGACTGCTTTTATTTTATCTTTGAGTAATAGTCTGGATATTTGAACACTTAAATTACCAAGAAAAGGAATACGTCTCCAAGTGACAGGATCAGGGGAAGAACTGGTAGAGTAAACAGACTGGATCGCAAGCTTCCTTTGTTTTTTTACAAGCATATGGTCTACAATGTGTGAGGGGTATCCGTTCTTTTTAACAATGAAGTGAATCGTTTCTAATTCTCTGAGAAAGTTATCTGAGGAGAGCGGGATTTTAAGGAGTCTGTTAAGGAGGAGTGGAAAGCGGTAAGTTTTTGGGAAGGGTGCTGATTTGAGGAAGAAGGGATTATATGATCGGTATAGGTGGGTTTTTTATAGATGGAAAAGTGGAAAGAATTGTTGGATAGGGAAATGGACACGTCCAGGAAATTAGGGGTGTGATTGGTTTCAAGTTCCTGGGTAAATTTAAGTCAGGGAGTTAAGTTCGTTAAGGAACAAATGAAGCTGGCGGGTGGTACCAGTCCAAATAAAAAAATATGTCATCCACATACCACAACCATGAAGAAACAAATCCACAGCGAGTAGAAGGAGGAGAATTAAATAATTTAACTTCAACACTGTCCAAAAATTTTCCGCCAACAGGGTTGAAATAGGAGACCCCATGGCCAAACCAGAAGCTTGCTTGTAAAATTTACCATTGAAAAGGAAATAATTATAGTCGGTACAAGCACGTAACAAGCTTGATAACCTTTACCAAAATCCATTTGAAGTTGTATAATTCAATGAAATATGTTGAATATAAATAGTACGCACTATAAAATAAGTATTTGAGAAATTATTAATGAGTCTTTTGTGCCTATTCTATCATGACTACGGTGAACTAAGATCAAGGGGATCGATTGAAAATAGAGAAATACGTCAAGGGCTTGATGGTCGAAATAATTTGCGAATTCCTGGATAAGGTACTAATACTAATATTTGGTACTCAAGTGCACGAATACACTAATTGCACAAATACTCTATTGTAAATATCGTCAAATGTCCTAAAATCCTAATAAATTAGAAATTACGGTGATCGAATTTCAATTTCTTGAAACTGTAATGATTTTTCTAATTTTGCCACAGTTACGATTCTTGCAGTGGTCAATTATTAAATTCTATTTCTTGGTGTAAAACTGAAATCTTTTCGCAGGTCTTCGGTGGCCATCAGCTTTTAATGACAACTCTCATAGTCTAAGGATTAGTGAGATGTTTCATAACTTAATTCTGGAATATTTCTCCAAGAGTATCTTTTTTCCCTCCCTTCAAAACTGTTCAAATGGAATGTGCTCAACCAATGTAGTCTAAATAATGTACAACTAAAGTAAAAAACATAGATGATCCGACACCGGAAGAAATTCAGCGCTTTCCCTCAAGATCAACAGAAACGATTCCTTCGCGAGGTAAACACGAAGCGTTTCTCTTTCGGTGCCCTCTTCACGGTCAAAAACCCGATAACTTTATTTCCAGCCCTCGTCAGCGAGATAGAGTCCGAGTTGCAATTCCCGGGAACCAAATCGGTCCACGCCGCAGGAATAACATAGCGAAATGAGATCAGGAAGAGGAATAAAGGAAAGGATTCGGGATGCACCTCACGCACCCTCCAGAATGATTAGTAGCTGGAACGTGTTTGCACGGATGAGCTTCTTCACTTCCTTTCCCCATCCTCTTTTTCCTGCTCCTGATGCTTGTAAGGGAATCTTTCTGTTTACACTAGAGGGAGGAGCAGAGGGATTGGAGGAAAGAATAGGGGGATGCCAGGGGGAGAGTACATAGAGACGCAGATAGAAGGATGCGACAAAAACGGCAGATGGTGGCGATAGGGAGTTGATGCAATGCGGCGTGGGGTAGGTAGGTGGCGACTCGGCGGAGGCGGGGTAATTAAAAATAAGAAATGAGAGTTCGAGAAAGAGATATTGTCGCTTCGAAACGATAACAAAAAGAAATGCGCGGAAGGCGGAGGTATGGAGTTGGAGCCGAGATAGGTTGGCAAGTGAGAGCGAATTGGAAGAATTACGACGTGAGAGAGATTGAGAGACAAACACATGTAAAAACAAATGTGTGGAAGAAGGCGTGACGAAGTCGTTCAAGGCGAGAAAATGGGATATCCACGGGTAAAATGGTTTGCGAGATTAATTTTCAATCTTCGAAGAATCTCCCTCTCTCGTTTACGTTGTTAGAAGATATTTTCGGGCTCCCGGATAGCCAAGTGGGCAACGCGTTCGACTTTGGTGAAAGCGGTACCGGGTTCGATTCCTGGTGGGGGCTCACGTGCGAAATGACCTTGGCTGTCGAAGCACTTTTAACAATACTAATACTAAGATATTTTCGGGGCGGATGAAAATAGACCAATCGGCTAACTTCAATGCCGTTGGAAGTGAGTAAGGTGGGAAAGGTAAAGTTCCACAAAAAAGTTAATAGGCTGACAATTTATTGGAAGAACTGCAAATCACTTTTCTCTCGATTTTTATGATTTTAATGCTTTGATCGTACTGTTCCCTGCTTGTTCGCCTGATGTGATGTATGCGTGACGTTTTGCGTTTAGATTGGAGGTAGATTGTAGCTAGTCAGTAGCTTCTATGGAAAACTTCCCTGGTCTAAAAGGAGAAGAAAATTCTAAAATTCAGCTTATTATTCACGAATTTATGAACGCATTGTATAAAAATGCTCGCGCATATTGTATATTCCTGACAGCGAAGTTTCCTCCACACCATTATGGCTCATTATGGAAATTTTTGGTGCATTGCACCCTTTGCCGCTCGCAGAGATCTAAAAGTGTCTGATTTTGCGCTCAGTTCTCTACAGAATATATTCATCTAGTGTTAAGGAATGGCATATACTAGTGTACAGGAGTCTTCAATACATTTTAGGTCATTTATGGGCATTTGTCTCTATAAATAACATAAAATTTTACTTGTTATGTAATAATGACAAGTTAATGCTATTTCAATGTAATTTTGAGTTTTTGTATAAATCATAAGTATATAATACAATTTTTATCTAACTGTATTTAGGGAACTATATTTTTTATCTTATGTACTGATCCTATATGTAAAGATTCTGGTTTGCAATCCCCCAGGCCCTCTGGTGCTTTTCATGTGGATCACAGTTACTCCTAACCCCGGTTAAAAGAACCCGTGCATAAGAGTTAGTCTATTGTAATACTTTCGAAGGGTATTTATACGTGAGAAAGGCACATTATAAGTTCTTCCGCTCAATTAAGGATTTAATGTTTTTATATTAAGAGTTTATAATATCTGATTTATGATATATACACCCATGGAAGAGTGAAGGAAACTTGTCCCAAACCAGTTAAAATGTGGCACTTACGGAAGAATACTATTTATTACTAAGGAGATCATTCGTATCAATTCAAAGCATAGGAATATGAAATAGGAGTATAACATAATAAGATGAAAGGTTCTGATTGATTAAAATCGTTTTAGGTGTCTTTCTAGCGGAATCCTAATTTATTTTATGCTATATTTTACTGTTAGTCCAATTTTCATTGATATTTCGCTCCGAACCGAACCGGTAACCGACCAGATTCCGTTACTAAAAAACTTGTACAAATCAGGTTGTAGACTATTAATAATAAATTTGAAGATAATTCATAAGCAGATAAGTCCCCAACAGATAGATCCCACTTTGAAACGAAAGAGATCTGAAACTCGTCCAATAGACGAACTAGAAAAAGGTTTAACAGCATAGACACGGTGAAGGTGGTTGTTAGGGTACTGTTAACGAGGCGGGGGTGGGAATCCGAGATGCGTGGAACTTCCGCGAGAATCTCAAAAGCATGACCAGAATGCAGAAGGAGAGAGAGAGAAGTTCGAAGGGGGTGAAAACGGCGTTAAAGATGACTGGAATCCGCGTCGGTGTGTAGTGGGAGATACAGCTTGAGTAATAGGAGTGAAGGAGAACGAGCGCGTACCTAGAAGCCAAGAGATGGGAGATACGGAAGGCGTGAAGAATTGATAAATGCCGGGAAATTTATAGTATGAAAGAGGATGGAACTGAGGCTCTAAACTCGGAGGATGGTTATTTTCGCTTATTGGCGGCGAGAAGGGGTCGCTGTTTTTTCAGGCCCTAGGCGCCATATTGATAGCTTCATGAGGGTGCGGCGTAAATTAATGATAAGCAAAAGGGAACGTCACGGTAACGTATTGACCAATAAAGTGCAGCGGTAAACGCACCGGGAAAATGTTTGCCATATCCGTTTCCTTTTTCTCTTCCCAGCCTCTTCTGATATTCGCATCCTTTTATCTCTATGCACAAAGTTACGGTACATGCACTAGGATAGATGTACGAGCATTTATTGAGTTTTACCGTTGAGAGCAAATTCGATGACGTTCCATCGGGTGAAACAGATGTCATTCGGTATACACTCTCCCGAAGCTTGCCTCGTTCAATTCTTTGTGACCTTTTCTAACCCCTTCAGTACTTTCTCTTTTTTTTTGCTGTAAAAAACTTATTCGTAATACCGTACAAACATGAGGGCACTGAATGCACCTTTCAAAAATATGTAGCTTTCCGTTACCGTATCGTAAATGAGGCCTCTTTCTAATGTTTTGCCGCTAATGCACGTTATATAGAAATTTTGTTCGCAGAAATATAATATCGATACTTTCACTTCCACATGTACATTATTTATTGATATTTTTCGTTGGTACCGCAAAAAAACAATATGCTGAAGACCTTTTGATTCCAAAAACAATTTTACAATTTGACAAACAATTGGCGAAATTTGACCAATAATATATTATTGTCACTGAAGGTTATCAAATATTTCTTTCATTTTATAAATATGTTTTGCCGTAATATTTCGACATTAACAGATTATATGATATTTAGTATATTTTAATTCGGCTTATAACGTTCTTATTTGATTATTTCCGAATTTTTTCTGTCAACAATCTGTAAACTATTTTAGTAAGCGGTAGAAATATTCATTCATTTGGAGGCTTATAATCGTACCATCATTACTAATGATATCTAACGGATATAACAGTTGATTTGAAGACTTTAAAAGCGAAATTGCTCTATCAATAATAGTAACCTGGTGGTATTCCACGAGAACAAGGAACTAAGGATATTTTTTACACTACACCACAATAGATTCATTTGGCGATAGTATATTGTGGGTTTTATTGTGATGATTCCATTTATATCGTGGTTTTTTGTGGTGTAGTACAAACAATGTTACTTAGTCAACTTCCTCTGTTAGTATAAATATTTTAGGCGAGATCTAATTAACTTAGAAGCATTAAATTAATATTTATGAAATTGGGCGTCCATGCAATTTTTACGATCCTCTAAGCTTTTCTCCAATGCCAAGTTTTACTTGAAGCCAGTTCAAGCAACTCGTTGTACAGAGACAAAGTCATAATAGCTTAGGTAAATGCCTTGGTACTGCTCGCGCAAATCGCGAGAATTTTCCTGCCAAACGTAAAGATGCATCTGCTCCTTGCGATGGAATTCATCCCATTTCGAGCTCACCGAAAATACCAGAGGAATACCGGAGAACAAAGGGAAAAAACTAAACCGCTTGACATACGACGGCCGTCAACAAAACAGACATTTTCTGAATGGTAAAGAGCGAAATTTAAGCGAAATAGCGACATAGAAAGGGAGGCAACAGGCAGAGGACGCGAACCGATGTAACGTCGGCGACGCACATCGATAAAACGAAAGAGGAAATAAAAACTTGCGAGAGAATCGACAGACGATTCCAATGAAATAAAAAGTGACGGAACGCGCATACAGAAGCGTGGAAAATGAGTGGGAGGACAGATATGGAAACAAGTCAAGATTTTTGCGGGTTGAGGGATATAAAAAGAACAGAGGGGAGTCGTGAGGGAAAGAGCAACTGGGGAAATAAAAAGTATACTTTACATGAAAAATGCATTGGAAAGAGAACTTGAGAAAGAGAAGAATGTCCCCGCGGAGGAAAAAAATGGAGAATGATTTCGGAATGTACTCAGAATCGACTGCATTGAAGGCACGTTTGGGATGGCGGTGGAGTTGGAGGAATATCGACAAAGAAAAAAGAATTGCTTACGGGTATGAAAGGCGTAAGAGTCGCATTGAGTGCCAAAATGAGCCTTCCACCACATCCTGACGGACTCCCTTAAAGAGAGTAACCGGCGGAATACGAGGGTTTTAGAAAGGGTGCGGGAGGAGATTAATAAGTACATAGTAATAATAAAACTAAGTGGACAAGGAACAGTTACGAGATTAATAGGAAGAAGTGTTTAGGACAATGAAGAGCTACTCGGAACAAATTTTCTACGGATTGCTTTTGGGCTTTTTAGGGATCCAATTAAACCTTGAAGATGTTTCCCAAACCTTTTAACCCAGAGTTTAAAAATCTATTCAAACTGGTTTAAATCGGCTTCTTAATCACTTTCAGGTTACTGTCATGTATCGGAATAATTTTCAATTACCTTATCCGATAGCCCCAAGTATCCGTTCCACCTCGGAAAAGGAGAAAAAAGAAAACCGAATTTATACTTTCCGCCGAATAATCAGTGAGCTATAATTGAAAAAAAATTAAAAATTAAAATATTAAGACCCAAAAAAATATCATCTCTCGCATAAAGATCCATACAAAAGTTAAAAATTAAATTTTATGTGGACCCTTTGAACATTAATAAGAATTATACATGTTTCGAAAAGTGTACAGCTTCTTTTAGTGAGGTTGCACATTGGAGAGATGTTTGAAATCAAATGCCCATATAAATATACTCTAGGTAAATTTTTTAAAAAGTAAAAAGATCTAGTACGGAAAGGAATAAAATTAAACACTGACAGTATTTTATTATTTACGTCGGATTCTAAAGCTGACATTCCATGACATAACATGGATAGGAAATTGTTTCAAATTACATCTGATAAAGCACGTTATTATTAATATCCTCCAATTTTTGTACTTTTCCAGGATTTTTATTTTTGCATGACGAAATATATATTAGTGATTGCTAGTTTTAGGGCCCTGTTACCATTTCCTGATGAATATAGTCGCATGAATATTTTTCATTTGGCTTTTAGTAAAGGATCAGAAAGTATAAGTATCATTTCCTTTGGTCTCAGTTTTGTACATGTTTGTGATAATATGAAAGCCACTGATGTATGAGTGATGCTGAGTAATGACGTTGATTAATCCTTTTTGAATGTTACGAAAGTGTTACTTGAAGAGTCATTGTGCTTCACTTACGTGGTCTTGTTCCGCTTACAGCATTCTGTTTGAGTGAAGAATGCAATGGCTAACTACCCCACTCCTCATTCTGCCTAGTCGCCTCAGCCCCATCTCCAAAGCTTTTCGTTGCTTATAGTGGAGGGATGAGGTTCAAACCAGCCTTCGGGCTTAAGCCTGTACAGAGAGACTTTAAGAGGGAAACAGTATTTGGAAGAAGCATGGAGAGAAATAAAAGAAGAATAGTTCGTATGGTCTATATGGAAAGTTCGCGGATGACAGTAATAAATACTAGGTGGAAGGTGGTAAAAAGATAAAACCGATCGGAATGTGTTCGTGAGGAGGAGTGATAATGTTGCTGCCGGTTAATCGGTTAGCCGGTTAAATTACCGGTTAACTCGTTAGCATTTTAGGAGTCACCTTCGGAGATGCTTTCAGTTTTTGCATAAAAAACTACCCCACAAAACTGAGCAAAATTCTTAGCTACAAAACTTTAACCTACGAAAAATGTCCATGAATTTAACATCACAGACGTGCTACCATAGTGCATGAGAATTAAGTTAGCCTTGTTTCCCAAAAATGTAAATCCTCGTCCTACTTTCCCACGTTGTCCTTTTGGCGCTTTGACATAAAATATTTCCGCATCTAGACGAGTGAACGTGTTAAATGGAGTCATTATCGTTTCACTCGGTATTGTCGAACGTTTCCGTTGTGTTGATTTTTTTATCCGTTAGCTCTCTCGCGCTTCTTAGAAGAGAATAATGTCGCATGAAATATGTTGTACAGTTCAACAATATATCTGTTATGGGTCAATTTCGGCTATTACGCTAATTTTTAACGACAATGTAATCGCCTAATGACATATTTTCTTTTTTGATATGGAAGCTTACCTTCGATGCATTCAAATATGAATTCCATATTTGTGTGCAAAATATTGTACAAAAAAATTTATTTTATATTCAGGCGCGCCTATGACGATCATGTATTTTGCGCATCCATTGACATTTTAAGCACTTTCTTTATTTCCTAAAAGATTATCTCTCTGACCATTTACGTATAATTTGCTACATTTTTTGGCTTAATTAGAGCATTATATTAGACCATAAATGCCCATATGTTTGAATTCCTATCCGAATTAAACCAATAGATATTCTTTAAAAATGGATTAATCACTATATTTTCATTAAAGCGATGTTAAACCATATATTAGAATCAAAAAGAATATAATTTGAAGAATTTACTAGCACAAGAGTACAATTTATATAACTGAAATTTATCGGAGAAGTTTATGCGGTGCAAAACATTAATTACAGTAATATTTGCAAAACATTCTCAGCATGCTATGTTTGTCATTCTACCTATTGCAATGTTTAAATTCATAATGAAATGTACTTTTCTCTGAGTTCCTCTGACTTTTCTTTGATTTTATATGTAAAATTATATGTAATCAGATTCGTACTAATTATTCCATTCCAAACCACTGAAGTCTTTTACAACCTTCCTCGCGATTGTCTTTAAATTGAAGGTAAACCTTTCGGACATAATAAATAACCCCAGCACCAATTCTTACCACGCCCTTTCAAGTTCTTCGTGTTTCCAATTGGAATTCCGCTTCATGTTTACGATTCTTTCATGAGATGGAACCTAAATATACATAGCGGTCACAAATTCGTGAGACGCAGTGTAAATTTGGCGGTATAAAAGAATGAACCTTTTTTATGATTTGGCTAAAATCCTCACGGGAGAGCTATTCGTGATATTCCCACAACTCTTTCATAAATGCGTCCTTCACTTTGCATTAAAAACAGCTGTTGGAGGCGATGTGATAATTTTAGGATTCGTAGATGTACTGATTTCCTGTCACAGATGGGATTGCACGTAACTTTCGGTGTGAAAGATTCCCTTTTTTCCCAATTTAGTCATAACACGGCTTAACACGGTACAGCAAATGAGTTTGCTGAAAGTTTAAGTATAAGGAAGTTCCGCAACTGTTTACTGTTAATGCTTGAACACGTGCGTCTTCTTACCCATAAATTTGAAGTAATTTTGATAAATGATTGCTCTGATTGGTAACTGGTATTTAGGAATGGATATCAAGTTAAATAAAACTATCCAAGACCTAGTATATCTAGTTAATATCTAATGTTAGTTATTTAGTGGGTCAGATGAGAACATACATTATAATTAGCGGGGACGATAGGAAGAGGAACTTGAAGAGATACCTTGAACTTGATAGAGTTAAGAAGCACAATACAAATTTACTATGATACCAAATAAAAAATTAATATCCATATTTTAAACAGAAAAACTTTTATCGTATCATTTTAGAACTAATCTAAAACTTTTACGCCTGGAATAATCATTATGAGATCTAAAATGGAGTAATTTTATTTGAATAGTTAGTTACTATGAAAGCATATTCCATTCATTCATATGCCTCAATTCAAAAGTGACTTTTTAAGCCCAATAATTGCAGATAAGGGCTGAACTGGTACAACTTTTAACATACGACTTCTCGTTTAAAAGTCGTTCAGATTGCTTAGATTTACAAGTATATTTTTATATCTCAGAATTTCGTATTTAAGTGTAAACAGCTTCTTAATAAACTTCTTCTAAATAACCAATCACTCACGGTAAATGCCACCTGGCTGGGCCATGTCCTTCAAAGGGATAAAGCGCTACGAACTCCATGTATTTCTGCAAGGATATGTAGGGCACATCTGCGAAGGGAATCTAGTCTCCAATTTACTTTGCTTCTGTGTAACACTACATAACTTACAAAAACTTAATAAAAGAATAAATAACCTCTATCTAAATATCCCCATTGTTCCATCTGACTGTTCAAACCAATTGAAGCTTGGTCTTTCTTAAGGAGCCACAATTTGCTTACGTATGTGTAACATACTTTAAATCAGGTTGACAATTCATTCACTTCCATCTGATATACCTTTTACTAACTCCTTCACTGTCTCTTCACCTCTTCCTTTCTCCTTCCATTTTTGTTCGACTCTTTCCACCCTCTTGCTCGATAACTGAGGACAGAATAAGCCCGGACAACCGTTTGTACCGTTACAAATCCAGGAAGCATTTTGGCGACCTTATAAAAATCTTGTGTCCATCTCCAGGGTCCTTCTCGGTTTCAGAAAAAAAGAACCTCGTCACCTGCTTGTGTGAACGCGGGGGAGAGTGACTGCGACAGGGCCAGCGAACTCTTTCGTTTCAACCTCACCTCCCAGCTGTTGAGGGAGACGATGGAAGGTGGTCACCTCGTCGTTCGATTTCTTGGTCGTTGCGAGGGTGTCGCCCCCTGTCAACGACTTGGTCAATCTGGGCGATTCTTGCATGGACATGGAGGGTAAATCTGTGGGGGAAAAATCGATTCCATTCCGCCGTAATTGCTTCTACGCGAGCAGCCCTTTGAGGCATCCTCCATCTGCTTCCATCCTGATAAGCTCATTGTTTGGGAAAAAATTCCGCGGGACGAGGAATGATCTTCTTTCATTGGTTCCGCTTCGTTGGAAAAAAATTGATTGGATCGGGCGTTGAAGTCTCCGGTCAGCGGACGTTGTGGGAGTATCTTAAGCGGATCTAGACGCTTCATTTTTGTCTCCTTTAAAAAATCTTTGTGCTCGACCGTCCCGCTCACCGACTTGCCTCCCATCTCCAAAACTACTCGTTCACAAATCGGATTCCTTCCGCATTTAAGCCCCCTCCGGAGGCGCGCTGTCCTTTTGTCGAGAAACGCGTGTCTCACGAAAAACCGATCAGATGGCATTCACAATCTTCATTCATGGGTACCATTGCGGAATTTCTCTTCCATTGAAGGTTAATGTGGCTTGACTGATTGAATCTGAAGATGTGCTTCGGATATGAAGAGGAAGGTGATATTAGGCCAAAAGAATCTATCTTCTAAGACTCTAGGAGACTAAATCAATCAACCACAATCAGTTGTGATTATATTCTAAGATTGAAATTGTTTATTCAAATGAATTCCGAACTGATTGTAGAAAGGAATTCATGTTCAGAAAAGTAAAATCATTCATCTTCCACCATTCATCATATTTCCATTCTATAGGTTATAAATAAAATATCACACCTGATCTTAGCCTTGTTTCCCAAAAATGTAAATCCTCGTCCAAATTTCCCACGTTGTCCTTTTGGCGCTTTGACACAAAATATTTCCGCATCTAGACGAGTGAACGTGTTAAATGGAGTCATTATCGTTTCACTCGGTAATAAGACGTTTTAGGTAAATATACTCTCGCTTGTAATGGAAACAAAATTTGAAACTCGCAAGAATTACGAAATAGAAAATGATGAGTCCAGATTCTACTACAGAAATAAATTTTAGCTCCCTAGCAGTTAATACTGATTTCTAATATGGATTATAGTAAATCATATCAAGGATTATAGAGACTACTTTTTCTCTTAAGTTTTTTCACATAAGTACAAAGTTAATTTTAAGAAGAATTCAAATTCATTGTTTTTATTGGGAGTTTAACTCAGTTGCTCACGCGTAATCTGTACAGAAAAGAGATGAAACATAATGTGTTGACGTTTGAATCTCTAATTAGCTCTCATGGTGCAATTAATTAAATCACTTACTCTTGAGAATGGGTTAAATTAGTGATGAAAGAGAAATATAAACAACTTTTACACGTTACCACGGATAAGGAGGGAGCTGAAGCTACCTTAGATTATTGATGAAATATGAAAAATGCCTAAAAAATATATCCATATGTATTGGAAAATATGAATATATTCTCCTTTTGTACAAAGTTTTTTATGACTACAATCTCCGCTAAAATTACGAATTACTAATTGCTTGCGTCAAATGCACAGTAATCCGGAGAATTTTCTTTTTTCATCATACTCAAGACTAATTTATAGTCTTAATTATTTTAAACGGAATGCAATAAATCATACGATAAGTAAATTACTTATTAATAGCCATCGTTAATCAAAAACCTGTTGTCGGCTTCCAATTAAATTTTCTTAACATCGCAAATGAAGATGTTTTGTCAGAGGCTCCCACCCCCCTACAAAGTGATGAATATTTACCATTGGGAACGCCACAAAGGAAATTCATCGTCCACTTTGACACTTCCTTGTTCGGCTCGAGTATTTACCAGGAATAATAAATTTCGTTTTGAGAACGGGTGGCACTTTTAATAACAGTGCAATAAGAGAATCCTATTTGCCCTCACGTTAACCACGGAGAGAAGAAAGGAACGGTGGATAAGCATTTGACATCTTTGCTCCATTGATATTCGATACGGGACTAGGATCGATGACAGAGCGATTGAACAGAGGGAACACATGTCTGTTACAAACGTGATTGTGCCGCGAAGTATACCCGACAATAAGAGTGGCGAACATTTTTATCTCCGAGAATAATTAATGTTATCTTCTTCCCTAAGCGGTGATATCGAGATGTACTTTGTTCAAGAAGAAGGCAGCGATGAGCAAGTCTTGATTGGCTTTGCTACTGCTATTTATCGTAATTGCCTTTCTCGATACAAACTTTGTTTTTGCGATATTCTTCTCTTTCGGTTTCGAGATGCTTTTATTTGAACTTATCTAAGTAATGAAATGCTGTCAGTGTCTTTATTATGTTGTCGACGATTTATACCTGTATTATAAGTACCGCTAATCCGAACACCGTTAATTCGAAAGTTCGGTTAATACGAACTGAATTTTTGAAAAATTTTATAATTTTAAAATATAGTTTTGGCCTGAATTCAGGAATAAACGTAACAGAGGCAAAGTAAAAACATAGAAAGACCACTCTTTAATCAACATTTACAGCAGCATGGTAAGAAAATGCTTTTACAACAGTATGGCACAAAACTACTGTAGTTAGGATAATAATTATAGGCTGCGTTAAAAAACTAAAAATTACTATTATACAATATTGTGTAAAGTACAGAAACATATAGAATATTGTATTAATACACGAAATAGTGATTTGAATGGATTTATACTGTAAATATGCAATTATCGGATAATCTAGGACAATTTATTTGAGAATAACGAATAATTGAAATATTTTGAATCATGAGATATTAGGATTCCCATAATCTCTCGAATAATTACCATTGTATATGATGAAAATGAAAATATATCTTTGAAAATTATTTTCATTATATTGGAATGATTTCAAGCAATTTTTTCGACGCAATATTTTTCGCAATATTTTCGCAATCACTTTTCGATGCAATACTTCTAACCTTAATATTTGAGGCTCGAAGAATACATTCGAATTATTTACCTTTGAATATGTATTTCTTTAAATGAAGTTTAATTGAAAAATCAGACTGTTAATATAGTTTCTTACCGTACTCTTTTTCTACAGTATATCCGGATAGAATTCCAGCAATTCCTAAAAAATCCTTTCATCGTTAATAATGCTTTAGCTTCAGATTATTAGAAACTTAAAACCACATTACCATACCTCCAAATAAAACCTAGATTTTAATTATTTAGCAATTATATTCCTTTTTTAGAGGTGATATTTATAATATGGAATTTTATTGAAGAATCAAAAGAATTATTTATCTTATTTTTTGTGCATAGATGATTTTACATTGTATTTTATTTCACATTTCCTTAGTTTTAGGATTTTATCTCTCCTAAGATATTTTCCGAAAGTTCCTATCGAATCATTTTCCATGGAAGGTCTTCATTGAAATAGTTTCTAAGGCATTAAAGTAGTGTTTGTTTTATTTTCTTCGCCACCATTTCGAGATTCCATTGACAAGTGGCTGGTATTCCTTTGAAATCCTCAAATTCTCCTCATAGAGAAATCAATTCTCTTCAGTGTATTCCACTTGCTAATGCAATTATTCCAGTCGCTCCTCTTGTATAATTCTCTCTTCTCTTGGGTCGGACTCAGTGAAGAGGGAGTTCAACGACCGATGAGGATGGAGAGAAGGGAGCAGAGTCTCCGTCCCTTCTGAAATGCACAAAAACAACGCACAGTCGATCAGCAAAATAAATGCAAATCGAGATATCTAAACGAAGCGAATTCATCACGAAGCCAAGCGACTCAGTTTCCTGAGAAGGAATACTTCGAAATTCTCGGCGAGAATGTCGACTAAGATGAACAACAAACGGGATGATAACAAGCTACAGATTGGCATCATATGTCAAACTTCAGAGAGTAATTTCAATAAATTAGATTTTTTGCCGATTCCTTCAGTTCTACTAACAGATATTTCTTCACTTTGTAGTAGTATAAATTTTACTTGGAAAGCTTTAAAAATTAGCTAAAGCCTGGAAAATTGCTTCTCGTCGGGTTTTTGCCGTATAACGAGGAAGAAATTCGATCGTATTTCCATTTCTTACTGATTCCCTCTCAATTTATCTTGGATGCTTAGATATAACATAATACATCAAACTTACGTTGGCAAGGGAAGTAGTGTTACATAAAATAATACAAGTTGAAACTAATTTTTCCCGCTTTATGGAAAGAATTTATCTCGTTACAACGAATATCATTTTAGATACACACCTTCAGCGATTTCATAATCTAAAATAACTGTGAAGTCGGCGTATGGGCGAAACTATATAAAAATTCATATTATTTGCATTTTCATCGATCAAGATTTCTGATTATTATGATATTTTTAGTTGTATTCTACAGTTGATTGATCGTACAATTAGAAGGGCTCCAAAGATATCGGTAACCAGATTTGGTTATTAGTTATGGAAGCCGATGTTAAGTACGATTCCTGCTTTTCCCCGTAGAATCCATTAAAATTAGAAGCTTAGCATTTTAAGGAACCATGTTAAGGGTTTGGTTCTGGTAATCATTGCTTTGGGATTGACTAAGCGCAAACATTTCAGATTTGTGTTTTCGAATAACTGGAATTTATAAAAATCATTGTGACATCGGACTTAACAAATTTGTAAATCTCTTTTGTTTTATCATATTAGGCTATCGGTCGTAACTTTCCTCTATTCAAAGAAGCTGCAGAAACGAAAATGTATCAAAGTCAGGGGTGAACCAGACGACATTAGAAAACAACATACATAGAAAAACACTTGGTCCGCCGGATCGCCGAGTCATATTCCACATCGCAGGAGGCGTTTTTCCTCATTCAAACATCAGCTCGAATGCATCGACCTCACAGACATCGTAAATTGCAAGGCATCCAATGAACCTCCCATCGCATTTCATCTCCACGTTAAAGGACAGCATTCGACTTTTCTTTGGAAGTAATAACCCGATCTTCATTGAACAGATTCGAAAAAATTTTCATTTTAAAATCCGCGATAAATCAAACGGGACGTGCTGACCATTCGCTTTCACCTTTCCCTTTAGGAAATTCGCATGTCAGCCACCCAGGAAAGCGAAGAGGAGTAGAAAAGGAAGGGGGATAAGTAAGGAAGTGGAGAGACCCTTCAGACGCTGTGTGAGATGGTTGAGAGGGTGAAAGGAGTTGATAGAGGAATGGACGATACACAAAAAACTAAAACGTTTCCTCTGAGAGGAAATAGTGAAGAGACGGCGGTGGATGGGGTTTTTGAGTGGCGAGGGAATAAAAAACAAAAGCGGTGAAATACGCGTGGGAGGGAGACGGGTGTGACCACACGGCAATGGACTTGAAGGGGGCGGTCGTAGGGGGAAGTTGAGGAAGGATAGGTGAGAGATATGGGAAGGAAAAGGATAATGGAAGTGGATTTAAAACGTAAGGAATAAAGGGAGAGAATATGTCTTTCCGAGGAAAGTAACTAAAGTAAAGAGGGCGAGCAAAAAAAATAAAATTCATATAGAATGAATTAACAGTTGGTCACGCAGTTATAAGAAAACAAACGTTTTCCCCGTGTATCAAATGAGAAGTTTTAAATGAAATACAACACTACATTGAGTACCGCTCTACCGGTTGCTAACAGCATCCAACATCGTTGAAATTGAGCTACTATATCGGAAGTATCTTGAAAATCGATCTCTTCATACAAGGAGGATAAAGACGTACTCTTTTAAGTTCTTTTATAACGTGATACTGATACGGCGAACCGTTTATGTAAAAATATAAATTCTCACATTCATTTCTTCATCTGTGAGTATACTTATATTTCCATACTCTAGTAATCATTTCAAATTACTTAAGGCACATTTTCCTTTATTTCGAAAAAATCATTTGATTATTAACTATTTTAGAAGAATCTGCCATTATCTCTATCTGAATTACATTCCATTAGTGATGTTCAGAGATTTCTAATAAGTGAATATGTATCTTAAACGAATTCAGGTAGGTAAATTATGATTAACTAATTTTATCTCATTGTAGCTAATATGATAGGCAAGATCAGGAATATTTCGACCAAACTGTTACTATCAACTAGTATTTAGTAAAATTAATGTAAATAAATTAGAAGAGTATAAGTGAATTGATAAAAAAACAGAATATCGACTATCGTGCTATGAATTATACAATTCGTAGTTACGTACAGTATGTAATTCTCGTAGATTTAGTTTCCTCTTATAGCAAACTTGAAAGCTTCAGCAAATATTATAAAATAAATATTAAGAAAAATATTTAGATGTATCGATAAATATCATTCGTCTTGTTTTTATATCGCATAAAAATATATGCCATGAATAAAACACACACAATATATAAAATAATTCACATAGATTCTATCGCGATAGATATCACCGAGTATTAAACCGTAAAAGGAAAGAAAAAGTTAGAGTACAAACTGACTTTACAAGAGATTTATTTTCCTGAAGATTTAACGCATAAATATGTCCAATAGGTTTTAAGTTGTAGAACGTTACAAAACATACTTCATCGATAAACAGCGTAAAGGAAAGACACAATATGCTACAGGTGCGTATAGGAATGATAAAATATTCGGGTGGAAGGTATATTTATCATAACACCCTTTCCCTCGTCAGACAGGAGACTATAATTCGTCGGGTAGGTCGGTATTTCGAAGTCGTGGCGCGGGTCCTTATGAATGTGTGTATCTAACCCCGGAAAAGGGTTATTTTAGGAGCGTCAGGTGAAGGATCCGAGGTAAGCTTAGTCGCGCTGGATTCCATGGTGAGGATGCTAAAGTTTACTTTGGAGTCTCGGTCGCCGTTAAAGATGAGTCCTCTTCCTCATGTCCCGTTCTCTACGAACCGTTTAAGAGCATTTAATGCATCCACTTGGCGTGCCGACTCATGCAAATTTGCCCCAGTATCTTAGCAGAAAAGGTTTCGAAGAGTCGTGACCGATCGCCTTGAATTTGCTTACTTGTGTGGATAAATATCAAGTTATTACTCATTGGTAACTTATGAATCATCTTATTATGAATTATGTTTTTTCAATCCGTTAATAATCTAACTTTTGGACTGAGATAAACTTTATAGAAGGCTGTCGCATCCTCAACCGCTATCATCAGCTATTAACATTTCTGGAGGAAATGAGGTTTACAAAGCAGATAGTTTGCCCTTGCTTTCCTCACTCAGCCAGAAGACCGAAAGAGGAAACAGTCAACGTTAATGCAGACTACCCCATGAATAACATTTTAGGTAGCATTTGATTATCAGTGACCAAAATGTAACCATAACTCTGAATCATTCATATTTCATTAACTTTACTATTACTGCAGCCGTGAAAAACGAGGGGTGATGATAGGTGACTTTTCACGAAAAGGCGTGCACCTAAGGATATTACTAAGGAAAAATTGACATGATAAAAGTCTGGAAGTACCAGGACTCGAACGCGAATCTCCCAATAACCATAATTGGCTAGATAACTGAATGGTTAGAGCAACCACCCGACGATTGGAAGATTCTGGTTCAAGTTCCGGTCCTGTATGACAAACATTTCATTTGCCCGTTTTTCTTTGAGCCATGAAAAATATCAAGACTAAAGTGTTTTTATGAAAAATGCACTTTTCTATGTATCCTGTACAAAAATGAAAACGAAAAAAGATTTCATTTACTGAGATATGGTAGCAGAAGCACTGTTGAAGCTAAAAGCGGTCAATTCATAAAATTATTTTCAATCGAGACGTATGATTCAATAAGAATTGGTTCTTTTAGCTTTAGTACTTACTCTTTGTTTGAGTAACATAAAACTGTGTAATCCATATTGGGTCGAAATTCGGTGCCCTTTTAAAAGCCCCTGGGGGATCTGCTTACTTATGCAATTCAAGTTAGAAAGTTTTCCTCAAAATGAATAGGAAAATCATGAGTGATAACTCTACATTAGAGAAAATTTAACGCAAATAATCAAGAGTTGTTTCACTATCATACCATAATTTACATTACGTTTGATTAACAAATCATTTATCACTAACCAAAACGTCAGCATTCATGAGTAAAAACAGATTTTTTCCAATACTAAGTATCGGTAGAAGTAATATTAAAGATGTTTAGACAATAAAATAAATATGTAAATACAAAGAAAAGGAACGTATTAAAGTTAATAAATCTAAAGACGAAGGATCTTTATTTTATTTAGGAAATAGAATATGAAACGCCACCGTAAGTTGAACTTCGGTTAGAATCTATACTCAGAAGAAAATCAACTGCAAAGGGCTTAACCATGTGAAAAGCCACGACAAGGAAATGTGGGAATGAAAATTGCTTTTTCAATATTTTAAAATATGAATATGTAACATGTTATTTTTATCCCAATATTTTCCATCCATATCTTAGCTCTTCAATAGCAACTTAGAGAGAGCCCTTCATTTCTCCATGGAGTGCTCAACTCGGAAAACCACTTGAGCATTTAAAACAGAGGTAAAAAAGTTTACATTATGTTTGTCATTTCGATTTAGTGATGGATTCCAATGACAGTCTTACCATAATCATCAATCTCATTTCACTGAACATCCAACGACTTAGGAATTTATTCGGGAAGGAAAGCAAATGCATGGAGAGTAAGGAATTGGTGGAATTGAGTTGTTCGTTGGATTGCGATAGGCGATGGGATGTGGAGAGCGGCGAGAGAGAGAGAATGTAATGGACATTTATCGTGATGCGTTTTTCTTACGAGAAAGAATGAAGTGAAGAACGGAGGATAAAACTCCTTTTCTTGTGAGCAGTCGCGGGGTAACTCTTTAGCAGAATAGGAGTTCATCGAAAAATTCTCTCCATCGAGAGGTTGAAATATATTGAGTACCTGAGCAATTTCTACACTCTGGTGAATTTGGTACGCATGCCAATTATTTATAAATTAACCATTGGGGGCTCCAAGTGTGCTTCGCGTAGCCAAGTGTGCTTCGCGTTCACCTTTGCTGGAAGTGGTCCCGAGTTTGATTCCCGGTGGCATTCCATATGCACGAAATGACCAAAGCACTTACAACAATTATAATGCGGAAGGAATTGATTACTTTTGGGCTGACGATTAAAAATGCAGGCTTAAATACGCTTAACTTAACCCAAAAGGTGTTATTTGAAAATGTATAGAAGAAACAATGGAATATTATAACACAAATTAGGCCACGATTAAATTTTACGTGAGACTCAACAAAAATGTGAGTGTTATGTACCAATTTAATCAATATCTATTATAATGTATTCGCTATAAGAGTCTGGAATCGAGTTTCAAATTTAAACCTTTTTTTCTTTCAGAAATTGACAATTAATTTAGTTGGATTTTTATATCTAAATATACTTCATNCAACGCATATAACGTCTGACCACCCGACGTACATAATTCTTTTACGAGAGTCGGTTGTTCACCTTGATCGAAAGAATGGTTTACGAGGGATGAGAATAAAGAAAAATGGAACCGTAAACCGAGGGTTTATTATATATTTCGATTCTGTTCGGCCGGTTGTTGCAAGGTCGGTTATATTCAAGAGATACGTGGAAATAAAGGTAGTAAAGTTGACATTTAAAGTGAAAATGTTTATAGGATACTTAGGTTCCTACGTAACTGGTTTGATGTCTATTGTCAACATTTGTCTGTCTATCATGAATTGCGACAATTTATATCCAGTTATCCCACAGATGAATACAATAGATGTTTTTGGCGAAGTCGAATTCATTCTAATCATTCACCGAACTCCGCATGTCATCATACTCTATACGGGAGGAGAAATAAAGGGAAGTAGGGACAGGAAAATACCCTTATCATATACATATACACAATATCACTGTTTTTAATGTTATATTGAACATCCTAAATAATCCACTCCTCAGCTTTGTTTAAAATATAAACCATTATTTTAGAAGATAAGAGTAATTTTCGAATGTCGTGGTATGATGAAACTATAAGTAAATCACCATTATCTCATTTCGTATATATTTAAAGAGAGCTATTTGTTCATCGGGATTAAAGTTTATTCAAAAAATTTGACCATAGTCGTTAGGTTTGGATTTTTTACGGATTTCTAGGTATGATAAACAGAGAAAATGCTGAAATAAATAAATAGCGAAGGAAAGTGACGGGCAAAAGAAAAACGCATTTAAATCTATCACATACTATATCGTAAGCATTTTATGTCAGAAAATCGAAGAATTTTTTCATCAATTAGAGCACTGGTCGTTGCGGGTTACGTGAAAAATGGGGAATTTTTGAAAAAATTCGACTTGATTGTATTTTTAATATAAAATTTGTTATTTGAATGTTTCCAAATTATTAATCAAGTAAAAAGGTTTGATTTAACTCTACAATAATTATTATTTCTTGGAATATTAGGTGTGAGATTTATCGAAGATAGTCTTCCAAGTAAACAGTTTCAATGAGAAACCGTTATCACCTTCGACGACACGTAGTAATTTCTGAATTCCGGTTGACCACCGTCCGGTTTATGTTCTGTTTTCCTGCAGTTCAAGTTTTAAGCATCCAAAGGCCATCGCAAACACGCAACCAAATTTTCCTGACTGCACTTTAAGTCAGAAAAAGGTAAAAGCTTCGTGGTTGAGTTGAAATTGAGTAGACCGGTTGATCGAGGAAGACTCCTTGAACTTCTGGTTTGTCTCCACGCTAATATTTCAAGAACGTTGCTCAGTTTCCTTTTTAGATGTAAGCACTTGCCTAAAACTGGCTTGTCCACTTATCTCGGAAACCAGTTCATTGATTCTTATTGATGGATTTTTTCAATATTCAACGAAATTAATCTCTATTGAAAAAGATGAAGATCAACGAGTCTCGATATTTCTTTACTAATTAGATGGCGGTTTTCAACAATACTTCTGCATACTAATATGTTTACGATACTCCAATATTTTTTCTGCCGATTATATAAGCATCAAAGAAAGTGATATCTTGATTGTGAGGAGGACGAGAATTGAGCGTCTCCAGATCCGTATAATCCACGTGAATGAATCTCTAAAAATATCGAACAAAAGTCTCAATATTAGACTCAGAAAAATATAGGAGATATTGCATTTGTGAAAATGCAGACTATGTTTATGACTAGTTAATCGATGAACAATTAGGCTGGTTGATCGGTTTCCTTTCGCTTGTTGCTGGTACTGGTCTCAGCGGGTAGGCGCGAACCGCCGGAGAAACGGCTCTAGGAATGTTTTAAACATCTTATTCTTTCAAACTCTTGTTCCAATTTTATTTCCCTACATTGAAACCGACCCTTTAGCGGTAGTAGAAGTATGCTGATGAAGGCGCTTCGACGACTAACGTCATTCCGTCCGTTTAGATGTACCCCTCACTCTCACTGAGTGACAGGTGTAGTTCCTTCTTTTAACAATTATATAGCATATTTATTATGGACGGTTATCAGAACGCTATCAAAAAACGATAAAACTACGGATACTCCGATACGAAGGCGAAACATGGACAAAAGCAAAAAAGAAGAAAGCAAAACTGAATCACAAGAAATGAGTTTCATATTGAAAGTGAAAGAATGAAGAAAAATAGATTATTTATGGAGGAATTCATATATATATCGTAAGTATGTAATCAAAATGGAAGAATGAAGGAGATCAGGAGCCTTTAAAAAGAATGCGTTTATGTAATGGATATAGACTGCAATGACGAGACTCAATATTTAGGATAGGAAAGTACAGCGTTACCTCGACCTACGAACCGCTCTATATACCAACTTTTCGACTTAGAACTTTTATTTGCTCCATTTTGACCCCTAGCTGCGAAAAAAAGCGAAAATATGTAATTGGTTTCGAGATATAAACTTTTCAATATATGAACTACGAACAGGATCGAACTAAGTTTGTGAGTCGAAGTACCTCTGTATGGGAATACATAGGAAGAGAATCGTACAAATACTGACAAATACTGTCTAATACATGAACGGAACAATAGGAAAAGAAAAACACTGTAAAAATGCAATTTGGCTCTAATAATGTCCTTTAGTAATTATGTTTGGCTGAGATATACTCTCTCTGTATTCATTAAACAGTGATTGAACAGGTAAAAGGTACTTGCATTTTGGTTATTTCCTTTTTCTAACAATGTTCTCGTTTTGACTGTTATTTTTGAGTTTCTCTGCGAAAATATAGAATGCTTTTGCTAATTTTCTAATTAGGAAATTTTGTTGTGACATTCGTATTATATTTTCAAGATTATCTGTCATGATAGGTAACATTCTGAATAAAATCACTACCTATAAATCGCTCCCAGTTGGTATACATTTAGCACAGTCGGTGATAGTAATGTGATTTAGGCCTGAGGTATATCTGAATAACGTGGACGAAGCCGAGCTAGAAACTGCGAGGAACTGTTGTGATCACGAACATTGCTATGCACATGCACATTTTTAGCCCCTCAAAATTCTGACAAACTGCCAGATTTAATTTTCCGGTCAGATGTCTCGAAACGCATATGAGAATACGCTATCGCCAATGCATACTTCCGCGCCAACAGTTTGTTGAATATTTTATGCAAGTGCACTCGGACATGCTTGGTTTTGGAGATTCTTCAGCATATTCAGCTATGGCATCGCTCACTCGACGTATGGCTAACTTTTCTGCTTGTGAATCCCAGTATGCGTATCATTTTGAAAATGACCAGTACTGGGAAACTTGCACTACAGTGACTGAGATGAATTGTGTTGTCGGGAGTCTGAATGACAAGCATCCCTTGCAATGAATCCGCGCGCCTGCGTTACAAATCAGGATCTCATAAATAAGAATTGCTTAACATACATCATTCGTGACTAGCTTATGCCGTGCTGAAGTTTGAAATATCGCTCACTTTCTCGGATACTCTCGTTCTGGAAATTAATGTCATATTAAGCGTTAGTTGACTCAGATGTACGCCAAAGTGGAGTTTCTATGACGTTATTAGCATCCATTCCATATTTCTTTGCTTAACGTTTCTAATACGTCCACGTTTATTTTAAGAAACTGCAAATAATGGAGTTTATAAAAAAAGTGCTCATTAGATAACATGTTAATGTTGAGTTAGGTAATATTAAAGGATGTCACAAGAGAACAATGTTCCTCCTCCTTCGAACCCCAAAACAAAATACCCAATCTTTTCGTGTTTTGACTGTATTGTATCTCCCAACTCCGAATATTACATTTAACTTATATATGGGCAGTTTGGCTTAGGTGAAAGACTTCGTTCTCAAGGCCAACTTGGTCTAATCCCGCCTTAATAAATAGTCCATTCATTCGTTCATCGAATATTTATCGTGAATATTGTATTTATTTTATTTTCTTTATTTCGTCCTTTATAGAGAATGAGTTGTTCTTTCTTATTTTTAATAGACTATCAATAACATTGCGAATGAAGCTGTAACAGTCTTACATCAAATTATACTTTTTGGTTTGACTTGCTTTCCTTACTAGGCTACAAAGAGGAAAAAAGCCGATCTAAGTGCCACGCATTACCCTTTGAGTTTCCCAGCATTTAGTAAAGAGTGATCGGGATGAGTGCCAGTATTCGTCATCGTTCATGCTCCAGTTACTTTTGTATCGTCTCTTATGGAAAAGACTGAAACAAATAGAACTAAAATCCTAACTATTCTGTACCAAAACATAAATGAAACATATTTCATTTCATCAAGATTTGGTAGCAAGAAAAAAGGGATGATGTGCACTAAATCTAGCTACATATCCATCAAAGAAATCTTTCAATTTTAGAATCAATACAAAATAAATTCGATAGTACATCGTACTCCTTAGATGTTATATATCAAAAGCTAAATAAATGACAAAGGGTCGTACATCCTTAATGCTGTGCAATATCTCGGAAATTACAAAATTAGATTTCATAGCACGTGGAAAATAAAAGATTACTCGTGTTCCGTATACCAAAGAATCTCTTGGACGCTTGTTTATTGTATCGCATGAACAGTAGCAAATCTAGATAGCCCTCAATTCCAACCTAATTTTCAGATAGTAGCATTGCCAAAATTAGAAGAGGAAGCAATATTTCCAGATACCTCTGCGTTCAGCTGCTACATAATCTTCGATAAATCACCAGTCGCCAGAATCATAGTCCAGAAGAATTCAAATTTAGAAGAAGAAAAGCGAAAATGAAATGTTTACAAACGCACACCTAAGCGGTGAGAGTCTTTCTCTAATGAACTGCCGAGTTAAGCGCGCGGACAAACTCACCGCACACACGCACCAAAGCACACAGACGCGAGCGCGTGAAGAGAATGGAAAATCATAAAGACACACAAAAGCTCCTTTTATTCCGGTGGGGCGTGTGTAGGGGCTCGTTTTGAGTAACGTGGGATACGGAAGAGGCGTTAGCGGCGAGAAAGAGATGGAAAGTTTAAGGAGACTAGGAAACGGGAGTGTACAGGGAATGTGGGAATTCTCTGCTTCAAGGTTCAAGGGCCCAATGGGTTAAGAGAGGGAAAAAGCTGAAACATAGAAAGCGAATAATGGGAACGAGCAGAGATGGAGGGAAGTGTGGAAATTGCACTTCACATCTACGAGTCGCACAGTTGGAAACCGGAAGGATTGTCATAGCTTAAGCGAAAATTAAGCCGTTTATCTCAAGTTTAGGCTATAAATTACACCGTTAATTAACCGAATGTATCCAAGGAGATGTAATGAGCAGGAAAGCGTAGAACACATTAAGCGAAACAAAAGAATATGTGGGAAATGTAGCTTGAAGCGTAGTATCACGGGGTTTGTTAGTTATGAGGAAAACATACCTTCCATAAGTAGAATTACACCGGTTGTAAAATGACGAATTATAGTAACAATTTAGTACGAACGTGGCTAATTCGAATGAGAACTGCTGAGGTAGACCCCTCAGAAAAAGTTAAGAAGAATAAATTAGATATACTCACTTAAATAGGCATTACACCGCCATGAAAGACTATCTCCGTCTTTAACCCATCACATTTGTTTTAATGCAGTTAATTAATAAATTCCGGCACATAGATGATAAGTAACTAAAAAATTAAAAAAACATACGTCAATAATAAATACCAAATAACAATTCTGACCTGAAACAACTACTTTGCCGATATGGAAAGATCAGTGGTATGTTTCATTTTGGCCAAATAGAATACTGTCGGGCTACTTTAGAGCTAATCGAGCTTGATAGACTAAATTCCACATTTATTTCAGATAATAGCCTGTCACGCATCAGTGCCAACCGGGAAATCTAGACAGCAGAGGTATGAAGAGCATTATGAATCTAAATATCAAAGCGTAACCTTTCCTTATTAGCATCATTAGCAACTTTAACGGAGGCTTACCCAGTCGGGCAAAGAATGGTATTTCAGTTGCTTTTGCACATAGTTCTTAAAGTTGTTTTTCAGCAAGTAAATGCGCTAGAATTTACGGATCTCGGAAACTTGAACTCAAAATCAATTAATACCATTTAAAACGGATCTGGTTTTGATATCCTAATTCATCTTCGATAAAATGTGTGTAGCGATCACAGTGGTCAGTCAATACCCGCTAAGAAATATAACTCAATATTGGAATAACAGTTACTTCTGTTTACTTCGTCAAAAAATTATTTGGAAAATGTCCACCTTCATTTTTATTGAATTCGGCAAGAAACTTGAGCAGCCGTTGAAAATGTTCAAGTATTAAGTATATTTAACGTACTGTGAATTCCCCATTTTTATTATAATCTATCAGCTCATAGCTAGAGATTATCTTCACATTTATATTTATTCCCTGTACATCTATAATTTATATCAGCTCTTTTATATCTGATCGTGTTAGCGGCACCGAGAGCTGGAATTTACGTTCGGCATCGAAGAATTATTCTGGGCTTCTAAAATAACATCGAAGATAGTTTTTACGCAAATCCAATTTAAAAGGATTTTAATTTTTTCTCTGAACTATTTGGTAATCATTTGAGATAAAGTGAGTTGCAAGCTGTAGTTACGTCAGAATAAATATTTTAATTTTGAGTAAATTTGATTCGTATTCTGATCCTCCAGCAAATGCTCCTCTTCTAATGGATGGAAAGATAGCTATGAGTTTATTACTGACAATGAGAGATTTAAATTCAAAGGGAAAATAAATTAGTTCATCTGTCAGCGATACCCTTACATTGAACCAGTCGAGGCCAGCAGATGGATAGAGGAATAGACTGACCGAGGTCAACGTACGCCCCTAAGGAAGAAAAATACCCCAGGGTAATGGGATATGACACGTAACGGAAAAAATACAAAGGGATTCCACGTAGGAAATGTACACGTGCCATTAAAATAATATCATACCACCCGCGTTCCGTACGCGTAGCATTCATCCCTCCGTAGAATCGGACGAAGATGATTCTCCCCTCGGAACGCTATCCGTAAGAATGCATATCCATAAGTCATTCGTGAGCCCACATTAGTCTTAATAAGTTCCACCCACCCGAAATTAGGCTCCCGCTTTTTTCACCCTAACGACGCGACGGAGTACATTAAAGCATTCATAACGCGTACAAATTGAATCAGGCTCGGGCTTTCATTTCCGGAGTCACTAGGAAGAAACTTTTTCCGTCGCGATACACCGAAAGGTGGGCATGAAAAGGAGCGAGATGGGTGATTAGTCCGTGAGGAGAAGATTATATTTTTTCATCCGCTGTAGTCCGAAGGGATGCTGGAACGCCATCAAAAGGTGGTGTTGTGGGAGTTTTGGGAGAGAGAAGATCTGTGGGAAAGATAAAAGCCGGCCTAACAGGTGGGAACGTGTCTCTCCCATGAAGGGGTTGGTGGTGCTGTGGGTCGGAGGTTCTTCCTTGGCCGCGGAGGATGTCTTCTGGACGGGAGGTCCACGAAGGATGAGGTCCTTCTGGGTTCAACGTCTCCTCTCATCCTCCACGCTCCCTCTTCCTCTTTATAAAGCGTAAACTCTCTCTTTCTTCAATAGCGCGTCCTCTCGCATTTCTTTACCTCAGCATTCAATGCCACACACCTGATAACCCCGTGTCCCTTACTGCTGCGCGCGGGTGGCAACGCATATAACGTCTGACCACCCGACGTACATAATTCTTTTACGAGAGTCGGTTGTTCGCCTTGATCGAAAGAATGGTTTACGAGGGATGAGAATAAAGAAAAATGGAACCGTAAACCGAGGGTTTATTATATATTTCGATTCTGTTCGGCCGGTTGTTGCAAGGTCGGTTATATTCAAGAGATACGTGGAAATAAAGGTAGTAAAGTTGACATTTAAAGTGAAAATGTTTATAGGATACTTAGGTTCCTACGTAACTGGTTTGATGTCTATTGTCAACATTTGTCTGTCTATCATGAATTGCGACAATTTATATCCAGTTATCCCGCAGATGAATACAATAGTTGTTTTTGGCGAAGTCGAATTCATTCTAATCATTCACCGAACTCCGCATGTCATCATACTCTATACGGGAGGAGAAATAAAGGGAAGTAGGGACAGGAAAATACCCTTATCATATACATATACACAATATCACTGTTTTTAATGTTATATTGAACATCCTAAATAATCCACTCCTCAGCTTTGTTTAAAATATAAACCATTATTTTAGAAGATAAGAGTAATTTTCGAATGTCGTGGTATGATGAAACTATAAGTAAATCACCATTATCTCATTTCGTATATATTTAAAGAGAGCTATTTGTTCATCGGGATTAAAGTTTATTCAAAAAATTTGACCATAGTCGTTAGGTTTGGATTTTTTACGGATTTCTAGGTATGATAAACAGAGAAAATGCTGAAATAAATAAATAGCGAAGGAAAGTGACGGGCAAAAGAAAAACGCATTTAAATCTATCACATACTATATCGTAAGCATTTTATGTCAGAAAATCGAAGAATTTTTTCATCAATTAGAGCACTGGTCGTTGCGGGTTACGTGAAAAATGGGGAATTTTTGAAAAAATTCGACTTGCTCAAATAAAGGATAGCGATCCAATGCAGAGAGACAATTCGAGCAGAAGAATATAATCGATTTTGGCGAACATTTGCGCGAAAAGTTTTCTTTAATTTGCTTAAAAAAGCAATTTTTCAAATTTTTACTAGTAAATGAACTTGTCAAACCTTTAAAATTGAAAAAAGTATTTTTTGTAATAATTTTCTATAGTAATACCTGCAACTTACATTTACATTTTAGAATTGAAGGCCATTTGGAGAAGCTCTTTGACCAACTGTTTCCGCAGACAATTGTCCCATTTTTTGCCGAAAAACATTATAATGACTAACTAACTAATAGAAATACTCAAAACTAATTACTAAATAATTAAACTATTGTAATTACGATGATGGATAGATATCCTTTCTTTCTGTATAAGTAATTGAAACAAAAATAAAATGAATGATGAGATTTTCTTTTATTAATTTGCCACTAAACTCATTTCCCTGGGTGGAATTTCCGCAACAGGCATAAACTTGTAGCATATCGCGAAGGTTTGGTAATTGATGGTGTATGTACGTTACAATCGTATCCTTTAAATGACAAGAGTTGGTAGCTCCGATTATAACCACTTCGACTTATTAGATATATTGTAGAGATCCTGTAAGAAATGTGCTTAAAGGCACTTTCAGAATCCGAATATATTGGTTCACGGTCTCGTTTCTCTAAAGTTCACCATCTTTAACCCTTACACATACAAAGTCCTACCGATGTTTTCATTCCAATGAACATTCTTCAGCGCAGTGCGTTAAACAGGTCTCCTTAAAATGTCTCCACAAGTCCGTGAAATTTTTATAACTCTCGAGCTACTGGTGTTTTGAGCATCTACAAGGTAATAAATAACGAGCTTTAATGCTTGTTATTAAAACCCGAGAACATGGCGTAAATTATTCATAATTTATGATTTTCTTTCTAGCAGAATATTTTATTAGCCACGAGGAGAATATAAATCGAATTTTCATCGATTTCATTCATTTATAAGTCTTAAACGATCTTATGGACTTTCGTGGAAAAAAACTTAAAATAAAACACTTTTATACGTGCCATATAAAGCTAAATTTAGAAGGGGAGGAGAAATTTATACACATATTTTATGTCTTATTTGGGTTTTTTCCTTATTTTATTGCTCTGACTTTCAACTGGTACATTGATCTATAAATGTATATCTTTCTATCAATTCACAGCAATGCCCGTAAACGGATAACGCAATTTTCTCTGTAAAATTGTGCAGTGACATCATTAAAAATGTATAACATGTAATAGAAAAAATCACCTTGAATCTAATCATTTTCTGAGTTACGGATAGTTTAATGTCGTAATTTGAAATATTTTAGTTACTCACTCCACGAGGAAGGGTAACTAATTGGGTAGATCGCCCATAATTATAAACAATAATAATCTATAGAAAATGACAGCTATCCGATATTAAAATAATATTTCCATATAAAATATCTAACGTCTTCCGTCTTTTCAAAGAATGTCTTGCGAACTGAAGCAGAATTTTCCTTTGAGTAACTGTTCCATTTATATCTTATCGGTTCGCTATTTATTATATTTCTACATGACACCTGTTCAGCTAGTATTCATGAACAATTTTCTCTGTTTCGATTATTATAATATATCGATGTTTTCTTTTACTTAATACCATCGAAAAATGTATTATTTGCACGCATCATACCTTATTTATAATTAACATTTTGAACGAAAATCCCCTAAGTCACAGATATGTTCCACAACTTTAAAACATGAAATTCATTCATAAATGTCTCCATTTATTCTTTTCTCTCAACACCGTTTTTCCTCACAAAACACGCCGCTTTACCGAACATTTCTCTTGAGGTTCCTCAATTTCTTCTCCTTCGCTTATTTAAATGCATTTTCACTTCCGCCTCTCAGCTCGTCTATTCTGGACAAAACTCTTAACACCGTCTATGTAGTGGTGTCGCGGCGAAGCATACTTCAAAGCTGTTTTCGCCGCCACTTGTAGAATGCTATCTAAACATGTTATTCGTTTATATTTTTAGTGCTGAAACCATCCGTAAACCGCGGGGCGTATTTCCTTCTTGTTTGTCTATGTGTCGGCTTCTCGTTCACATAGAAAACCTGTCGATGAGGCAGCCGCATGCCTTTTAAGGACGAAGCTACCAATTAATACAATTCCCTCATTCACTTTTGGCGGTAAATTTCCTTGTCTGTATCTACTTCCTTGCATAGCTGCGTAAAAACGTGTAATGAGATGCTATTCAAATTGCGCGCATGAGAATATAGAATGAAATTGAACGCTTGAGTGGAGACATTGACAAAATTCCTTTATCAAAGTCAGTGGAGAAAGTCGTAAGCAAAATAAAACACGTACGAAGCTCATTTACATGGTAATAAGAATTTTGAGAGAGTAAGTAGAACCTTTTACACATGAAGTAGTATTTTTACGTAGATATGCTGTTTAGTCGTCTTTTATTGTCGAAATATGCATAAGAGTCGAGTTTGGAACGTTTAATTATCACAGGCAGACGACTACCAGTATGAGGGGATTACTAGCGGTAATACAAGGAACCACATAGTAATGTATCAGACACAGTATTACCTGAAATATTGAGTTTAAATATATTTTTGAAGATCACTTTTATCAGATAGTTTGATCAAATAGTGAAAGTGAAAATAGATATTTGTTTTTTTATCGTAGAACTTTATTGCACACGACCAGGTGTCAACGTATTTAAGCATTCACCATGTTAATCTGAGACAAATAAAACAACGTAATTATCATCGAAATTTTCTGCCTAAAGGTTTTGAATTCCTTACAAAATGTTCGTCCTAATAAGTGACGGTTATTTTTAATTAGGAAAAAATTTGTTACATTGATAATATCAAAATTCTTATCATCTAATGTTATTGCATTATTCAAGATTCATAAACCGACAGAAATAGATGACTGTATTGTGTAGAAAAAGACAATATCGCGTCTTAAAAGATAATTAACTGATTATCTCGCCTCTACAAAAGTCATCTGTGGAATACTCCATTTAAAACTAAATCTGATGCGTTTTTGTGAGAGCCCCATTTAGTTCCGAAAACGTTACACAGTATCTCTGAGATTGTACTGTTCTTTGGAAGAAGGAAGATTTTTCAAATTAATAATATGGAAAGGAAACATTGAGAACCTTTCCCTCTCCAAGACAAGATAAGTGATTAAGATACCAGCAAATTTCATTCATTCAACATGAAATTTTATCTTCAGAAGATAACGTTCCAGCACTCCTTTTAACGGTTAATCTATTTCGAGCCAATTCTCTCTTCCCTCTCTTACGCTTTTGTGTCCAAGGCAAGCCAGACATTCTGGATTAATTCTTTCCATCTTACATCTCGTCTTCTCTTGCTTCTCCTAATCCTCTTTGGCACTGATCTACTTCCTGGACAAGTGATCCCGGAAGAACCAAAATAAAGATTGTTACGAACTCGACTCTGATTCTTGACCGCTCTCTTTCGAAAAACTTCCCATCGTTTTTCCGAAGGCATGTTTTCCTTTTTGTCTTTTATGTTTTATTAGCAACACACATTTTTTGATGATTCTTTTGCATTTTACAAAGGGTCACTACAGCGGGAGTAATCTTTTTTCCTTCCCCGAAATAACTATTCCCTTTCGTACTTATTTCTCCTTTTTTCTTTTCATAGCTTAAGAGACGAATGAAAGCCATAAATAATGTTCATCTGCGGAGGTGTCTTTGGTGTTCTTTTAGTTCCCGGAGTTGTTTCCGAAGGCCTCTTATGGAAGGAGCGGAAAATGTACCCCTCTTTTGACCGACACTACGCGCTGAAATGCCGAAGATGAACGGCATAACTGTATACATTTTCTTTTTAGCGCAGGATATTTTATTGGTTGATTTTCTGAGGTAGCAAAGAGCACATTTAAGAGCGATTTCTTTAAATTTGACTCATTATTCATCTCTCAAATTTATTCTAGGATATATTTTGAGATGTTAATTTAAATCTGGTATATTTCCTAGTGTAATATATCATGGCAATATGCGTAGCTTTACCCATGAGAATCGAGTTTAAGATATTATTCGAAGTATTTCAAGAAATCGCTTAGATGGGGAATAATCGACTAATTTTTCCGTTGCAATCGACTTGTATACTTTTCCTCGCTTGGAAGATGATTTGATTTATTGTTTCTTTTACCTGAGCCAGGTGAGGCCCAGATGGCCCCCTCTTCCCTTGGCCCAGGGCTCTTTCTACATGACAACATTATAAAAAATGTAGAAAAAACATAACAAACAATATTTACAAAATAATTAAATAACAGAAATAATAAAGAAAGCAAATTCTGCTGAAAGTATTAAAATAAAATAAATGAATCCATTTTCTGATCGGAAATTAAGTCCGTCTCACGTTCGCACTTTCACACAGGTTCATAACATACATATATCACACGCATCTGGTCCTAGCTAACATCACAAACAAAATATAAAAATTAAAAACATAAAAAAATTTAAGATATATACATGGATGACCAAAAGTTTACGACCGCCTTAGTTTCTCATTTACACATATTTACACTGCACACCCATTACTCTCGCATCCGGTCGTAGCTGCTGGCGTAGTGTTCCTGGAGTTTCCTCTTGCTCGCCTTCTGCGTACCCCTGAGCGGAAGGGGGAAGAAGTTGTACTCCCGGGCGAACGTTGTGACGAAAGCACCCGCCATCCTGGAGGACCGGTGGAAAGGGATCTGGAAGATCTGCGATGAGTTCCTCGTCGCTATTTCGTGCGTGGCTCCCAGGAGGCGGAGGTTCGCGAGCACTTAGGCCGGGGCCCGGGCCTCCCATGCCTTCGCTCCGGTGAGGACGGTGGCCATCTTCTTTCGCTCCCGCACCTTGAGGAGTTTCTCCCGCCTGTAGTATGGGGTCATGTGGTCCCTGGGGCCGGGTCTCAGTGCATATCGGAGGCATGCATTCTGCGCCACCTGATGGCGGTCCAGGTCCGCTCCCGTGAGGTCGCTGCATGCCACCAACCCGAAGTCGATGATGGGAAAGAGCAGCGACCTCACCAGCGCCAAGCGAGTCTTGGCCGAAGGCCGGAAATGCATGCCCCTCAGGCGGCACAGGCCCCAGTGGACCCGGGAGACCACCTGCGAGACCTGCCGCTCCCACGACATGTCTCCCGAAACCGTGATCCCCAGGTACCGGAAGGATTCCCGGTACCCGAGGGGGGTCCCGCGGACGACGATCGGTGGCGTGTTCTCGCCGACGTGTTGTTTCCTCATCCTCCTGCTGCCGACGATGGTTGCGACACATTTGGTGGGGTTGGTGACGAGGCCCGCCCCCAGCAGCCACTCGCAGACGGAGGCCACGTCCTCGTTCGTCCGGTGGATGACCTCCCGGAGAGACGGGCCCTCCGTGTCGGTGACGAGGAGGATGTCGTCCACGTAGACCATCACGCGGCAGGCGGTCTCCAGGCGGGAGACTCCGTCCATGTAGACGTTGAACAGGGTCGGGGAGAGGCTGGACCCCTGAGGCACCCCCACCGGGAAACGGCGCCATCCGGGACCGGGTCCCTCCCGGCAGCTCAGCGTTGCCCACCGGTCCTCCAGAAAACTCCGGCACCAGGTCAAAGCCCCGGGACCGAAGCCGACGTCGCGCAGCGCGTCTAGGAGGATGTCGTGCCTGACCGTGTCATAGGCCCGGCGTAGGTCGAGGCCCACCACCAGGGAGAACTTCCTCCGATCCATGGCCTCTCGGATGGGATCCAGCACCCCGACGAGAGCGAGCGGCGCGCTGTGGTGCCTCCTGAAGGCAGACTGCGCCGCGCTCAGAAGTTGGTGTATCTCCAGGTAGGCCGAGACCTGCGCCAGGACGACCCGGTCCAGGTGCCCCCCGATGCAGCTGCCCACCGCGATGGGCCGGTAGTCCCGGCACGCCGCCGGAGTGGCGACTTTCGGAAGCGGGAAGATGGTGGATCGCTTCCACTCCGACGTGTAGGCCCCCTTGCCGAGGCATCCGTTGAACAGCGCCGCGAGGGGTCTCCTCAGGGCGGGCAGGAGAAGACGCAGGGCCTGCGGTGTTATGCCGTCGGGTCCGGGAGTCCGGGACTTGGAGGCCTTCGCCGCCGCTTTCACGACCTCCTCCGTGACCCTGGAAAACGAGAAGATGGGAAGTTCTGCGGCGCGCGGGGGCGGACGGACGACCCGCACGAAGTCCTCGGGGGTCACCGCAAAGTGTTCCAGGAGGTGCTCCGCGGGGACGGCCAGCTCCCCGGGTCGTCCTGGTCTTCGCACTGCCCTGGGCCCTCACCACCCTCCACATCTCGTTGACGCCTCCCCTCGTCATCTCGACGAAATACCAGGTAGGGCGTTCCGGATTCGCTGTTTGGTCCGGTTCCTCGCCGCCCTGAAAAGTTCCCAGGTCTCCGGGGTCTTGAGCCTCGTATATCGCCGGTAGAGCCGATCCCGCTCCGCCATGGCCTTCCGGATGTCGTCGTCCAGCCACGGAGCGGGGGGCCTGTCGACTCTCCTCGAGGGTACGGAAGCGTGAGCGTCCAGGAGGGCGACGTCGGTGTTCCGGATGAGCGTCGCGTTGACGGAGGGGTCCCCGTCCTCCGCAACCCCGTCCAGCCTCCGCAGCCTCGGGTCATCGAATCAGGTCGTGGCGGGAGAGTCTGGGGGCCGCCCGCCTCTCGTGCCGGATCACCTGGCTCGGGTCGCCGACCACCACCAGGTCCAAGGTGTTGTGGGAGGTGGACGTGTGGAAGGTGGGCTCCCGAGAGACCACCGATAGTCCGTGGTCGCCAATGGCCCTCAGGAAGGCGCGGGCGGCGTAGGTGTCCCTGTTGATCGGGACGTTGAAGTCTCCGACCAACACCGCCGGAGATCGTCCGGTTGTTGCCGCCGAGAACCGGGCCAGCACGGATTGTGGTGCCGTAGGTTTGGGCGGACAGTAGGCCACCCCGACCAGCATCTTCCGGCCGCCCGCCGCCACTTCCAGGAACAGGTGTTCCTCCCGCTGGACCGGCGACGAGATGGATCTGTCGATCACCCTCCCGATGAGCCCCGCCCGGACGTAAATCGCGACCCCGCCTACGGCCCCGTAGGCGCGGTCGTTGCGGAAAAGGGCGTACCCAGGGATGGAATATGCGGTGTCGGAATACGCGGGCCACAGGTGAGTTTCCGACACCGCGATGATGTGGCCGTCGACCTCCGTTACGAGGCGCACGAAGTCGCCCCAGTGTGCCCGCAGGGATTCCGCGTTGACGTGGACTATGGTGAGGGGGGTTTTGTCGTTGTCCGGGCGATCGCGAGGCATTATGCGAGTTCCTCCTTCAGGCGGGCTATCAGGGTGCCGATCTTCTTGCCCTGTTTACTTTGCCGAGCCTTCCCGGACTTGCCCGCCTGCATGGTTATGATCCTTTCGAGGAACGTCACCGGCTCGATCCCCAGACCATGCAGGAAGGGAACGGCCTCCGCGTGCCGCCCCACCTCCCGGTCGGCCCTCCGGAAGAGTTGATCCGTAATGCGGTCGGTGGTAGGGTGGTCCGGATTTTCCAGGGCGCCGGACTCTCCCGAAGTGGTGGAGTAGGCGTCGTCGGCGTCTTGGTCGGTGTTGTCGTTGTTGGCGACCATCGCCCGTTTCCTCACCTCCTTCATCGGCGACTCCCTGCTGCGCTTGGCGGCGCGCTGCTCGGCGGCGTTGGTGTCCATTGCGATGGGATCTTCGCTCTCGGCTCCGCGCTCTTCGGGGTGCGCCGCTGGAACCGGACCGGCGGGCTCCTCCGACGGGTGGATGGTGGACCCGGAGGGAGCGGCGTCCCCCTCGACGCTCGTCGGTGGAATGTCGGCGGGCCGGCCCGGGGCCGCCGTCGACTGCGTTTCGGTCCCCGACGGCGTGGGTTCCTCCTCGGGCGCCGGAGTCGACTCAGGGGCGCTGGTATCCCCGGCCTTGGCGGCCTCCGACGGGCGCCTCGGGCTGGAGCAGCGGGCCTCGTGGTGCCCCCTCCTCCCGCAGTTGGCACACGTATGGTCGTCCAGGTTGAGGAAGGTTGTGTGCGTGGTCCCACCGTGGGTGATGGGGATGGCGAGCGGCAGGGAACCGAGGTTCTCCACCATCACGTGGGCCACCCTGCGGAACCCCTTGACGTGGGCGAAGAGGGGGTTTGAGGAGGCCGCCCGGCAAAAGTTGATTTGGCCGACGACTCTGCCGTATTTCCCCAAATGGTCTTGGAGGAACCGGTTGGGAATGTCCGGGATGGCGTTGGAGAGGAAGATCCTCGTGCATCCCAAGACGTATTTGCAAAAGGGGATGCGGAAAGTGTATGGGATAATGCTGAAGACTCTTATATTGTATTTGTAGTTAAAGTTGTGAGATTAGTTTAGAGGAGTTGGTTAGAGGAGTAACCGGGAACGTTGTTATATATAGATGCGAAGACAATTCGTTATAGAAATCATTCTTTTCGCGCAAGAACTCGGTAGTATTGAACGAAAGAATCGTGTAGTGTGCACACCTCCCTCCACCATAGGATGCTTCCCGACCTGCTTTATAATGATTTTGTCTTTATTTATGATGCGTATTTTAGTCAACGTTGACCATTCTTTCAATATAGTAAGAAATTCTGGTTCTTGAAATGAATAATCGATAAGAGCGAAGAAAAAGTCCGCGAGCGATGTTACTTTGCGTTGGTCAGGCGTCACCTTGAATATGCGTGTAGTGTATGGCATCCTGCCGAAAAGTGTTGTACTCGAGAATTGGAAAAAGTACAGCGAAAAGCGATACGTTTCCTAAAAATGGTTACAATATATCAGTGAGCGTTATTCAAATGCTTCAGGACGCAGGATGGGAACTTTCGTAGAAGATGTAGCCGATATTATGCGTTAGTAGTAGAGAAATAGCTGCTAGAACAGGTCTTCTCAAAAATATTTTTTCCACGAACGATACGTGAAATTAATCGATCAGGGAAGTAGAAGTAGAGTCATGCTGCATGCACCCTCTTCCACATGCCGAAAGGCAGCTATATTACAGGTACATATGTAGATGAATAAACCCTCTAAAAATCCATACACATACAAACAATACTGGTCTGACTAGGATTCGAAAGCACATTAACTACTACGCCACTGAGGCCGACAGGTGAATGTGGATCATCATTTGTCATATATTGGTGGACCATCTTGGGATCTATTTGCGTAAAATCTGGCAACGCGGTGATATTTTGTGTAGGAAGTGCTCCCTTTCTCGATTCACCCACATCTCTCAGCGGTAGAAAAATAGCGAAATGTTAGCCACTTATGAGACGTCACGTGCGTCGGCCGTCCGTTCGCGCCCTAACTGTTATCGCAAATTGAGTCATTGGAAATCGTGCGCAAGGCGACAAAAGAAAGACACGATCCTGCGGCCATAACAAAGCATAAATGCGTCCTTTTGAAGAATGAATGAGAGCCGAACCGTTATTTCCCTTCCGAGGTGATAAGGGATTCCGCGGAATTAGGTCTCTCATTTTTAAAGTTCAAAAGGCAAGTTCACCGAAAGGCTTTCGCTAATGGAATTCCTAACGGCATACTTCGTCTCTATTTTGACTAATATTGAGAGAAAGGAAAATGAGGCTGGAAACAGGTTAATAATCAGTCCGTAATTGAGCCGATTATCTATTTTTGTTTATTCTCTCAGGTCTTTCGAAGTAAAGTTGAGAGTTAATCTATCTGTGTGGGATGTATACCTGGATGAAGTGAAACTGAACGAACGCGGAGTTCTCCTCAAACGTATTTTTGAGCAACTTCAACGTGAATAGCAGTAAATCAATCGTCAGTAAAATATATTAAAATATGGATTAATTGCAATTGTAAGGATAATCGGTAAAACCCGAATTAATGCTTCCACGGACGGAAACAGGAAAATTTCAATTTCTTGATAGACAAATGGTTTATTTAGATAAACATAAATATTCTAAATTAATGAGCTGAGAGAAAAAANTTTCTTTTACCTGAGCCAGGTGAGGCCCACTTGGCCCCCTCTTCCCCTGGCCCAGGGCTCTTTCTACATGACAACATTATAAAAAATGTAGAAAAAACATAACAAACAATATTTACAAAATAATTAAATAACAGAAATAATAAAGAAAGCAAATTCTGCTGAAAGTATTAAAATAAAATAAATGAATCCATTTTCTGATCGGAAATTAAGTCCGTCTCACGTTCGCACTTTCACACAGGTTCATAACATACATATATCACACGCATCTGGTCCTAGCTAACATCACAAACAAAATATAAAAATTAAAAACATAAAAAAATTTAAGATATATACATGGATGACCAAAAGTTTACGACCGCCTTAGTTTCTCATTTACACATATTTACACTGCACACCCATTACTCTCGCATCCGGTCGTAGCTGCTGGCGTAGTGTTCCTGGAGTTTCCTCTTGCTCGCCTTCTGCGTACCCCTGAGCGGAAGGGGGAAGAAGTTGTACTCCCGGGCGAACGTTGTGACGAAAGCACCCGCCATCCTGGAGGACCGGTGGAAAGGGATCTGGAAGATCTGCGATGAGTTCCTCGTCGCTATTTCGTGCGTGGCTCCCAGGAGGCGGAGGTTCGCGAGCACTTAGGCCGGGGCCCGGGCCTCCCATGCCTTCGCTCCGGTGAGGACGGTGGCCATCTTCTTTCGCTCCCGCACCTTGAGGAGTTTCTCCCGCCTGTAGTATGGGGTCATGTGGTCCCTGGGGCCGGGTCTCAGTGCATATCGGAGGCATGCATTCTGCGCCACCTGATGGCGGTCCAGGTCCGCTCCCGTGAGGTCGCTGCATGCCACCAACCCGAAGTCGATGATGGGAAAGAGCAGCGACCTCACCAGCGCCAAGCGAGTCTTGGCCGAAGGCCGGAAATGCATGCCCCTCAGGCGGCACAGGCCCCAGTGGACCCGGGAGACCACCTGCGAGACCTGCCGCTCCCACGACATGTCTCCCGAAACCGTGATCCCCAGGTACCGGAAGGATTCCCGGTACCCGAGGGGGGTCCCGCGGACGACGATCGGTGGCGTGTTCTCGCCGACGTGTTGTTTCCTCATCCTCCTGCTGCCGACGATGGTTGCGACACATTTGGTGGGGTTGGTGACGAGGCCCGCCCCCAGCAGCCACTCGCAGACGGAGGCCACGTCCTCGTTCGTCCGGTGGATGACCTCCCGGAGAGACGGGCCCTCCGTGTCGGTGACGAGGAGGATGTCGTCCACGTAGACCATCACGCGGCAGGCGGTCTCCAGGCGGGAGACTCCGTCCATGTAGACGTTGAACAGGGTCGGGGAGAGGCTGGACCCCTGAGGCACCCCCACCGGGAAACGGCGCCATCCGGGACCGGGTCCCTCCCGGCAGCTCAGCGTTGCCCACCGGTCCTCCAGAAAACTCCGGCACCAGGTCAAAGCCCCGGGACCGAAGCCGACGTCGCGCAGCGCGTCTAGGAGGATGTCGTGCCTGACCGTGTCATAGGCCCGGCGTAGGTCGAGGCCCACCACCAGGGAGAACTTCCTCCGATCCATGGCCTCTCGGATGGGATCCAGCACCCCGACGAGAGCGAGCGGCGCGCTGTGGTGCCTCCTGAAGGCAGACTGCGCCGCGCTCAGAAGTTGGTGTATCTCCAGGTAGGCCGAGACCTGCGCCAGGACGACCCGGTCCAGGTGCCCCCCGATGCAGCTGCCCACCGCGATGGGCCGGTAGTCCCGGCACGCCGCCGGAGTGGCGACTTTCGGAAGCGGGAAGATGGTGGATCGCTTCCACTCCGACGTGTAGGCCCCCTTGCCGAGGCATCCGTTGAACAGCGCCGCGAGGGGTCTCCTCAGGGCGGGCAGGAGAAGACGCAGGGCCTGCGGTGTTATGCCGTCGGGTCCGGGAGTCCGGGACTTGGAGGCCTTCGCCGCCGCTTTCACGACCTCCTCCGTGACCCTGGAAAACGAGAAGATGGGAAGTTCTGCGGCGCGCGGGGGCGGACGGACGACCCGCACGAAGTCCTCGGGGGTCACCGCAAAGTGTTCCAGGAGGTGCTCCGCGGGGACGGCCAGCTCCCCGGGTCGTCCTGGTCTTCGCACTGCCCTGGGCCCTCACCACCCTCCACATCTCGTTGACGCCTCCCCTCGTCATCTCGACGAAATACCAGGTAGGGCGTTCCGGATTCGCTGTTTGGTCCGGTTCCTCGCCGCCCTGAAAAGTTCCCAGGTCTCCGGGGTCTTGAGCCTCGTATATCGCCGGTAGAGCCGATCCCGCTCCGCCATGGCCTTCCGGATGTCGTCGTCCAGCCACGGAGCGGGGGGCCTGTCGACTCTCCTCGAGGGTACGGAAGCGTGAGCGTCCAGGAGGGCGACGTCGGTGTTCCGGATGAGCGTCGCGTTGACGGAGGGGTCCCCGTCCTCCGCAACCCCGTCCAGCCTCCGCAGCCTCGGGTCATCGAATCAGGTCGTGGCGGGAGAGTCTGGGGGCCGCCCGCCTCTCGTGCCGGATCACCTGGCTCGGGTCGCCGACCACCACCAGGTCCAAGGTGTTGTGGGAGGTGGACGTGTGGAAGGTGGGCTCCCGAGAGACCACCGATAGTCCGTGGTCGCCAATGGCCCTCAGGAAGGCGCGGGCGGCGTAGGTGTCCCTGTTGATCGGGACGTTGAAGTCTCCGACCAACACCGCCGGAGATCGTCCGGTTGTTGCCGCCGAGAACCGGGCCAGCACGGATTGTGGTGCCGTAGGTTTGGGCGGACAGTAGGCCACCCCGACCAGCATCTTCCGGCCGCCCGCCGCCACTTCCAGGAACAGGTGTTCCTCCCGCTGGACCGGCGACGAGATGGATCTGTCGATCACCCTCCCGATGAGCCCCGCCCGGACGTAAATCGCGACCCCGCCTACGGCCCCGTAGGCGCGGTCGTTGCGGAAAAGGGCGTACCCAGGGATGGAATATGCGGTGTCGGAATACGCGGGCCACAGGTGAGTTTCCGACACCGCGATGATGTGGCCGTCGACCTCCGTTACGAGGCGCACGAAGTCGCCCCAGTGTGCCCGCAGGGATTCCGCGTTGACGTGGACTATGGTGAGGGGGGTTTTGTCGTTGTCCGGGCGATCGCGAGGCATTATGCGAGTTCCTCCTTCAGGCGGGCTATCAGGGTGCCGATCTTCTTGCCCTGTTTACTTTGCCGAGCCTTCCCGGACTTGCCCGCCTGCATGGTTATGATCCTTTCGAGGAACGTCACCGGCTCGATCCCCAGACCATGCAGGAAGGGAACGGCCTCCGCGTGCCGCCCCACCTCCCGGTCGGCCCTCCGGAAGAGTTGATCCGTAATGCGGTCGGTGGTAGGGTGGTCCGGATTCTCCAGGGCGCCGGACTCTCCCGAAGTGGTGGAGTAGGCGTCGTCGGCGTCTTGGTCGGTGTTGTCGTTGTTGGCGACCATCGCCCGTTTCCTCACCTCCTTCATCGGCGACTCCCTGCTGCGCTTGGCGGCGCGCTGCTCGGCGGCGTTGGTGTCCATTGCGATGGGATCTCCGCTCTCGGCTCCGCGCTCTTCGGGGTGCGCCGCTGGAACCGGACCGGCGGGCTCCTCCGACGGGTGGATGGTGGACCCGGAGGGAGCGGCGTCCCCCTCGACGCTCGTCGGTGGAATGTCGGCGGGCCGGCCCGGGGCCGCCGTCGACTGCGTTTCGGTCCCCGACGGCGTGGGTTCCTCCTCGGGCGCCGGAGTCGACTCAGGGGCGCTGGTATCCCCGGCCTTGGCGGCCTCCGACGGGCGCCTCGGGCTGGAGCAGCGGGCCTCGTGGTGCCCCCTCCTCCCGCAGTTGGCACACGTATGGTCGTCCAGGTTGAGGAAGGTTGTGTGCGTGGTCCCACCGTGGGTGATGGGGATGGCGAGCGGCAGGGAACCGAGGTTCTCCACCATCACGTGGGCCACCCTGCGGAACCCCTTGACGTGGGCGAAGAGAGGGTTTGAGGAGGCCGCCCGGCAAAAGTTGATTTGGCCGACGACTCTGCCGTATTTCCCCAAATGGTCTTGGAGGAACCGGTTGGGAATGTCCGGGATGGCGTTGGAGAGGAAGATCCTCGTGCATCCCAAGACGTATTTGCAAAAGGGGATGCGGAAAGTGTATGGGATAATGCTGAAGACTCTTATATTGTATTTGTAGTTAAAGTTGTGAGATTAGTTTAGAGGAGTTGGTTAGAGGAGTAACCGGGAACGTTGTTATATATAGATGCGAAGACAATTCGTTATAGAAATCATTCTTTTCGCGCAAGAACTCGGTAGTATTGAACGAAAGAATCGTGTAGTGTGCACACCTCCCTCCACCATAGGATGCTTCCCGACCTGCTTTATAATGATTTTGTCTTTATTTATGATGCGTATTTTAGTCAACGTTGACCATTCTTTCAATATAGTAAGAAATTCTGGTTCTTGAAATGAATAATCGATAAGAGCGAAGAAAAAGTCCGCGAGCGATGTTACTTTGCGTTGGTCAGGCGTCACCTTGAATATGCGTGTAGTGTATGGCATCCTGCCGAAAAGTGTTGTACTCGAGAATTGGAAAAAGTACAGCGAAAAGCGATACGTTTCCTAAAAATGGTTACAATATATCAGTGAGCGTTATTCAAATGCTTCAGGACGCAGGATGGGAACTTTCGTAGAAGATGTAGCCGATATTATGCGTTAGTAGTAGAGAAATAGCTGCTAGAACAGGTCTTCTCAAAAATATTTTTTCCACGAACGATACGTGAAATTAATCGATCAGGGAAGTAGAAGTAGAGTCATGCTGCATGCACCCTCTTCCACATGCCGAAAGGCAGCTATATTACAGGTACATATGTAGATGAATAAACCCTCTAAAAATCCATACACATACAAACAATACTGGTCTGACTAGGATTCGAAAGCACATTAACTACTACGCCACTGAGGCCGACAGGTGAATGTGGATCATCATTTGTCATATATTGGTGGACCATCTTGGGATCTATTTGCGTAAAATCTGGCAACGCGGTGATATTTTGTGTAGGAAGTGCTCCCTTTCTCGATTCACCCACATCTCTCAGCGGTAGAAAAATAGCGAAATGTTAGCCACTTATGAGACGTCACGTGCGTCGGCCGTCCGTTCGCGCCCTAACTGTTATCGCAAATTGAGTCATTGGAAATCGTGCGCAAGGCGACGAAAGAAAGACACGATCCTGCGGCCATAACAAAGCATAAATGCGTCCTTTTGAAGAATGAATGAGAGCCGAACCGTTATTTCCCTTCCGAGGTGATAAGGGATTCCGCGGAATTAGGTCTCTCATTTTTAAAGTTCAAAAGGCAAGTTCACCGAAAGGCTTTCGCTAATGGAATTCCTAACGGCATACTTCGTCTCTATTTTGACTAATATTGAGAGAAAGGAAAATGAGGCTGGAAACAGGTTAATAATCAGTCCGTAATTGAGCCGATTATCTATTTTTGTTTATTCTCTCAGGTCTTTCGAAGTAAAGTTGAGAGTTAATCTATCTGTGTGGGATGTATACCTGGATGAAGTGAAACTGAACGAACGCGGAGTTCTCCTCAAACGTATTTTTGAGGAACTTCAACGTGAATAGCAGTAAATCAATCGTCAGTAAAATATATTAAAATATGGATTAATTGCAATTGTAAGGATAATCGGACACACGTCGGGTAAAACCCGAATTAATGCTTCCACGGACGGAAACAGGAAAATTTCAATTTCTTGATAGACAAATGGTTTATTTAGATAAACATAAATATTCTAAATTAATGAGCTGAGAGAAAAAAAACTTTTTAATTTCCACATAAGATTATGCGTCTTTTATTGTGTCTAAATTATAAAGTGTTTTTGTCTTAGCTCATTATGTTTTTCCATGAAGTCCGGCCTGCGATCATAGATTATGCTCTAAGTTATGTATAAGTTATTGCCTATTGACCGATCCCATCTGCAGTTTTTGGTTTTTTAACGAAAAATGCAATGATTCTCTTTCATGATACTATTTGTTCCGCATTTTTACACATTCTTTCCCATGTGTGTTTTCATTAAGTTTATCCTGACCTTACCTTCAGGTTACCCCCACACCCTTAACAGGTATTCTTCAACCCTTTCATTAATTTTCGTCTTTCCTTACTTCTTCATATTTAATAATCTTAATAAATTTTATGTTCATTATATTTTGATTGGTTTTATTATCTTATTATTTTTGTTAGTGTTCCATCTAACTTGATTGCTATCTTGCCGTGGGCTCACTTTTAATAATCCATAACAGTGTACATAACGATGCAAGTGAAATTTAAATTCGAAACTTTTCTTTCGAGTAAAGTTATATTTTCGTATCCGTACTCAATTCTTCTCACCTTCCGCAAATTTGATATCTTCAACAGCTGCGTATGTTTTTGTATTAGAGATTGGCTCTGAATTCAATAAGTTAAATTAGTGGGGTTACAAGAACAAGCAAGAATTTGCCAATAATAGCAATGTAGCAAAAATATGATTTGCCAATTAATGCTAGGACAGCGATGCTGTGAAGGTCGCAATTCTTTTTACCATTTCATTTCGTTTCTTTTCTTGAGTATTTAGATTCAGATTCAGATTTACACCCTGTGAGCCGCTAGTGGCGTATGGCAATGGGTGCATTAGCACCTTATATAATCTACTCTATAAGCATCTCTGATCCTCTAAGCAACGGTCGACCAGAAGTAACTGTTATAGCGATTTATTCATCAATATAAGTATTCAAGAGCGTCATAGAATTCTTTATAATTCCCCCGATGGTATACATCTATTGGAACATAAACGCTATCGCCATTCACTCTGCAAGTTAGAATCAGGTTCTACCCGTTAAATAGGATAGCATGGTCAGCACTATATTAGGCCCGGATTATTATAAGATTAAAGTTTAAGACCACTAATACATAGTTTATTAAATAAATGTTGAACCAAAAGACTTGTATGGATGGATACCTAAGATGCAACTTCTCGAATAATTTACCCAAACGTCGATTAAAATCATTCTTGCTTCTAATAAAATCTTAATCTATTTAAGCATCAATTAGCTAGTTAATCTATCTGCTTTGGAAACTTTAATGAATATGTTTATGCATTTTATTGCGTCCATTTCCTTTACGGTATGAACAATATGTATAATTTAGCTGTGCAAAGAATCGAAATGATTAAACGAATACTAGCACGAATATTAATTGGAACGAAGGGTTGTCTAATTGAAAGGGTAGCAGAGCCTCCTGCTAGATTGAGTTTCCCACGTTTCTCAGCTAATAAGAATGGACAACACTGTTATAAATAAATAAAATAAATTGATAAAAGAAATAAATGAATAACGNTATCACACGCATCTGGTCCTAGCTAACATCACAAACAAAATATAAAAATTAAAAACATAAAAAAATTTAAGATATATACATGGATGACCAAAAGTTTACGACCGCCTTAGTTTCTCATTTACACATATTTACACTGCACACCCATTACTCTCGCATCCGGTCGTAGCTGCTGGCGTAGTGTTCCTGGAGTTTCTGGAGTTTCCTCTTGCTCGCCTTCTGCGTGCCCCTGAGCGGAAGGGGGAAGAAGTTGTACTCCCGGGCGAACGTTGTGACGAAAGCACCCGCCATCCTGGAGGACCGGTGGAAAGGGATCTGGAAGATCTGCGATGAGTTCCTCGTCGCTATTTCGTGCGTGGCTCCCAGGAGGCGGAGGTTCGCGAGCACTTAGGCCGGGGCCCGGGCCTCCCATGCCTTCGCTCCGGTGAGGACGGTGGCCATCTTCTTTCGCTCCCGCACCTTGAGGAATTTCTCCCGCCTGTAGTATGGGGTCATGTGGTCCCTGGGGCCGGGTCTCAGTGCATATCGGAGGCATGCATTCTGCGCCACCTGATGGCGGTCCAGGTCCGCTCCCGTGAGGTCGCTGCATGCCACCAACCCGAAGTCGATGATGGGAAAGAGCAGCGACCTCACCAGCGCCAAGCGAGTCTTGGCCGAAGGCCGGAAATGCATGCCCCTCAGGCGGCGCAGGCCCCAGTGGACTCGGGAGACCACCTGCGAGACCTGCCGCTCCCACGACATGTCTCCCGAAACCGTGATCCCCAGGTACCGGAAGGATTCCCGGTACCCGAGGGGGGTCCCGCGGACGACGATCGGTGGCGTGTTCTCGCCGACGTGTTGTTTCCTCATCCTCCTGCTGCCGACGATGGTTGCGACACATTTGGTGGGGTTGGTGACGAGGCCCGCCCCCAGCAGCCACTCGCAGACGGAGGCCACGTCCTCGTTCGTCCGGTGGATGACCTCCCGGAGAGACGGGCCCTCCGTGTCGGTGACGAGGAGGATGTCGTCCACGTAGACCATCACGCGGCAGGCGGTCTCCAGGCGGGAGACTCCGTCCATGTAGACGTTGAACAGGGTCGGGGAGAGGCTGGACCCCTGAGGCACCCCCACCGGGAAACGGCGCCATCCGGGACCGGGTCCCTCCCGGCAGCTCAGCGTTGCCCACCGGTCCTCCAGAAAACTCCGGCACCAGGTCAAAGCCCCGGGACCGAAGCCGACGTCGCGCAGCGCGTCTAGGAGGATGTCGTGCCTGACCGTGTCATAGGCCCGGCGTAGGTCGAGGCCCACCACCAGGGAGAACTTCCTCCGATCCATGGCCTCTCGGATGGGATCCAGCACCCCGACGAGAGCGAGCGGCGCGCTGTGGTGCCTCCTGAAGGCAGACTGCGCCGCGCTCAGAAGTTGGTGTATCTCCAGGTAGGCCGAGACCTGCGCCAGGACGACCCGGTCCAGGTGCCCCCCGATGCAGCTGCCCACCGCGATGGGCCGGTAGTCCCGGCACGCCGCCGGAGTGGCGACTTTCGGAAGCGGGAAGATGGTGGATCGCTTCCACTCCGACGTGTAGGCCCCCTTGCCGAGGCATCCGTTGAACAGCGCCGCGAGGGGTCTCCTCAGGGCGGGCAGGAGAAGACGCAGGGCCTGCGGTGTTATGCCGTCGGGTCCGGGAGTCCGGGACTTGGAGGCCTTCGCCGCCGCTTTCACGACCTCCTCCGTGACCCTGGAAAACGAGAAGATGGGAAGTTCTGCGGCGCGCGGGGGCGGACGGACGACCCGCACGAAGTCCTCGGGGGTCACCGCAAAGTGTTCCAGGAGGTGCTCCGCGGGGACGGCCAGCTCCCCGGGTCGTCCTGGTCTTCGCACTGCCCTGGGCCCTCACCACCCTCCACATCTCGTTGACGCCTCCCCTCGTCATCTCGACGAAATACCAGGTCCGGGCGTTCCGGATTCGCTGTTTGGTCCGGTTCCTCGCCGCCCTGAAAAGTTCCCAGGTCTCCGGGGTCTTGAGCCTCGTATATCGCCGGTAGAGCCGATCCCGCTCCGCCATGGCCTTCCGGATGTCGTCGTCGAGCCACGTAGCGGGGGGCCTGTCGACTCTCCTCGAGGGTACGGAAGCGTGAGCGTCCAGGAGGGCGACGTCGGTGTTCCGGATGAGCGTCGCGTTGACGGAGGGGTCCCCGTCCTCCGCAACCCCGTCCAGCCTCCGCAGCCTCGGGTCATCGAATCAGGTCGTGGCGGGAGAGTCTGGGGGCCGCCCGCCTCTCGTGCCGGATCACCTGGCTCGGGTCGCCGACCACCACCAGGTCCAAGGTGTTGTGGGAGGTGGACGTGTGGAAGGTGGGCTCCCGAGAGACCACCGATAGTCCGTGGTCGCCAATGGCCCTCAGGAAGGCGCGGGCGGCGTAGGTGTCCCTGTTGATCGGGACGTTGAAGTCTCCGACCAACACCGCCGGAGATCGTCCGGTTGTTGCCGCCGAGAACCGGGCCAGCACGGATTGTGGTGCCGTAGGTTTGGGCGGACAGTAGGCCACCCCGACCAGCATCTTCCGGCCGCCCGCCGCCACTTCCAGGAACAGGTGTTCCTCCCGCTGGACCGGCGACGAGATGGATCTGTCGATCACCCTCCCGATGAGCCCCGCCCGGACGTAAATCGCGACCCCGCCTACGGCCCCGTAGGCGCGGTCGTTGCGGAAAAGGGCGTACCCAGGGATGGAATATGCGGTGTCGGAATACGCGGGCCACAGGTGAGTTTCCGACACCGCAATGATGTGGCCGTCGACCTCCGTTACGAGGCGCACGAAGTCGCCCCAGTGTGCCCGCAGGGATTCCGCGTTGACGTGGACTATGGTGAGGGGGGTTTTGTCGTTGTCCGGGCGATCGCGAGGCATTATGCGAGTTCCTCCTTCAGGCGGGCTATCAGGGTGCCGATCTTCTTGCCCTGTTTACTTTGCCGAGCCTTCCCGGACTTGCCCGCCTGCATGGTTATGATCCTTTCGAGGAACGTCACCGGCTCGATCCCCAGACCATGCAGGAAGGGAACGGCCTCCGCGTGCCGCCCCACCTCCCGGACGGCCCTCCGGAAGAGTTGATCCGTAATGCGGTCGGTGGTAGGGTGGTCCGGATTCTCCAGGGCGCCGGACTCTCCCGAAGTGGTGGAGTAGGCGTCGTCGGCGTCTTGGTCGGTGTTGTCGTTGTTGGCGACCATCGCCCGTTTCCTCACCTCCTTCATCGGCGACTCCCTGCTGCGCTTGGCGGCGCGCTGCTCGGCGGCGTTGGTGTCCATTGCGATGGGATCTCCGCTCTCGGCTCCGCGCTCTTCGGGGTGCGCCGCTGGAACCGGACCGGCGGGCTCCTCCGACGGGTGGATGGTGGACCCGGAGGGAGCGGCGTCCCCCTCGACGCTCGTCGGTGGAATGTCGGCGGGCCGGCCCGGGGCCGCCGTCGACTGCGTTTCGGTCCCCGACGGCGTGGGTTCCTCCTCGGGCGCCGGAGTCGACTCAGGGGCGCTGGTATCCCCGGCCTTGGCGGCCTCCGACGGGCGCCTCGGGCTGGAGCAGCGGGCCTCGTGGTGCCCCCTCCTCCCGCAGTTGGCACACGTATGGTCGTCCAGGTTGAGGAAGGTTGTGTGCGTGGTCCCACCGTGGGTGATGGGGATGGCGAGCGGCAGGGAACCGAGGTTCTCCACCATCACGTGGGCCACCCTGCGGAACCCCTTGACGTGGGCGAAGAGAGGGTTTGAGGAGGCCGCCCGGCAAAAGTTGATTTGGCCGACGACTCTGCCGTATTTCCCCAAATGGTCTTGGAGGAACCGGTTGGGAATGTCCGGGATGGCGTTGGAGAGGAAGATCCTCGTGCATCCCAAGACGTATTTGCAAAAGGGGATGCGGAAAGTGTATGGGATAATGCTGAAGACTCTTATATTGTATTTGTAGTTAAAGTTGTGAGATTAGTTTAGAGGAGTTGGTTAGAGGAGTAACCGGGAACGTTGTTATATATAGATGCGAAGACAATTCGTTATAGAAATCATTCTTTTCGCGCAAGAACTCGGTAGTATTGAACGAAAGAATCGTGTAGTGTGCACACCTCCCTCCACCATAGGATGCTTCCCGACCTGCTTTATAATGATTTTGTCTTTATTTATGATGCGTATTTTAGTCAACGTTGACCATTCTTTCAATATAGTAAGAAATTCTGGTTCTTGAAATGAATAATCGATAAGAGCGAAGAAAAAGTCCGCGAGCGATGTTACTTTGCGTTGGTCAGGCGTCACCTTGAATATGCGTGTAGTGTATGGCATCCTGCCAAAAAGTGTTGTACTCGAGAATTGGAAAAAGTACAGCGAAAAGCGATACGTTTCCTAAAAATGGTTACAATATATCAGTGAGCGTTATTCAAATGCTTCAGGACGCAGGATGGGAACTTTCGTAGAAGATGTAGCCGATATTATGCGTTAGTAGTAGAGAAATAGCTGCTAGAACAGGTCTTCTCAAAAATATTTTTTCCACGAACGATACGTGAAATTAATCGATCAGGGAAGTAGAAGTAGAGTCATGCTGCATGCACCCTCTTCCACATGCCGAAAGGCAGCTATATTACAGGTACATATGTAGATGAATAAACCCTCTAAAAATCCATACACATACAAACAATACTGGTCTGACTAGGATTCGAAAGCACATTAACTACTACGCCACTGAGGCCGACAGGTGAATGTGGATCATCATTTGTCATATATTGGTGGACCATCTTGGGATCTATTTGCGTAAAATCTGGCAACGCGGTGATATTTTGTGTAGGAAGTGCTCCCTTTCTCGATTCACCCACATCTCTCAGCGGTAGAAAAATAGCGAAATGTTAGCCACTTATGAGACGTCACGTGCGTCGGCCGTCCGTTCGCGCCCTAACTGTTATCGCAAATTGAGTCATTGGAAATCGTGCGCAAGGCGACGAAAGAAAGACACGATCCTGCGGCCATAACAAAGCATAAATGCGTCCTTTTGAAGAATGAATGAGAGCCGAACCGTTATTTCCCTTCCGAGGTGATAAGGGATTCCGCGGAATTAGGTCTCTCATTTTTAAAGTTCAAAAGGCAAGTTCACCGAAAGGCTTTCGCTAATGGAATTCCTAACGGCATACTTCGTCTCTATTTTGACTAATATTGAGAGAAAGGAAAATGAGGCTGGAAACAGGTTAATAATCAGTCCGTAATTGAGCCGATTATCTATTTTTGTTTATTCTCTCAGGTCTTTCGAAGTAAAGTTGAGAGTTAATCTATCTGTGTGGGATGTATACCTGGATGAAGTGAAACTGAACGAACGCGGAGTTCTCCTCAAACGTATTTTTGAGCAACTTCAACGTGAATAGCAGTAAATCAATCGTCAGTAAAATATATTAAAATATGGATTAATTGCAATTGTAAGGATAATCGGTAAAACCCGAATTAATGCTTCCACGGACGGAAACAGGAAAATTTCAATTTCTTGATAGACAAATGGTTTATTTAGATAAACATAAATATTCTAAATTAATGAGCTGAGAGAAAAAAAACTTTTTAATTTCCACATAAGATTATGCGTCTTTTATTGTGTCTAAATTATAAAGTGTTTTTGTCTTAGCTCATTATGTTTTTCCATGAAGTCCGGCCTGCGATCATAGATTATGCTCTAAGTTATGTATAAGTTATTGCCTATTGACCGATCCCATCTGCAGTTTTTGGTTTTTTAACGAAAAATGCAATGATTCTCTTTCATGATACTATTTGTTCCGCATTTTTACACATTCTTTCCCATGTGTGTTTTCATTAAGTTTATCCTGACCTTACCTTCAGGTTACCCCCACACCCTTAACAGGTATTCTTCAACCCTTTCATTAATTTTCGTCTTTCCTTACTTCTTCATATTTAATAATCTTAATAAATTTTATGTTCATTATATTTTGATTGGTTTTATTATCTTATTATTTTTGTTAGTGTTCCATCTAACTTGATTGCTATCTTGCCGTGGGCTCACTTTTAATAATCCATAACAGTGTACATAACGATGCAAGTGAAATTTAAATTCGAAACTTTTCTTTCGAGTAAAGTTATATTTTCGTATCCGTACTCAATTCTTCTCACCTTCCGCAAATTTGATATCTTCAACAGCTGCGTATGTTTTTGTATTAGAGATTGGCTCTGAATTCAATAAGTTAAATTAGTGGGGTTACAAGAACAAGCAAGAATTTGCCAATAATAGCAATGTAGCAAAAATATGATTTGCCAATTAATGCTAGGACAGCGATGCTGTGAAGGTCGCAATTCTTTTTACCATTTCATTTCGTTTCTTTTCTTGAGTATTTAGATTCAGATTCAGATTTACACCCTGTGAGCCGCTAGTGGCGTATGGCAATGGGTGCATTAGCACCTTATATAATCTACTCTATAAGCATCTCTGATCCTCTAAGCAACGGTCGACCAGAAGTAACTGTTATAGCGATTTATTCATCAATATAAGTATTCAAGAGCGTCATAGAATTCTTTATAATTCCCCTGATGGTATACATCTATTGGAACATAAACGCTATCGCCATTCACTCTGCAAGTTAGAATCAGGTTCTACCCGTTAAATAGGATAGCATGGTCAGCACTATATTAGGCCCGGATTATTATAAGATTAAAGTTTAAGACCACTAATACATAGTTTATTAAATAAATGTTGAACCAAAAGACTTGTATGGATGGATACCTAAGATGCAACTTCTCGAATAATTTACCCAAACGTCGATTAAAATCATTCTTGCTTCTAATAAAATCTTAATCTATTTAAGCATCAATTAGCTAGTTAATCTATCTGCTTTGGAAACTTTAATGAATATGTTTATGCATTTTATTGCGTCCATTTCCTTTACGGTATGAACAATATGTATAATTTAGCTGTGCAAAGAATCGAAATGATTAAACGAATACTAGCACGAATATTAATTGGAACGAAGGGTTGTCTAATTGAAAGGGTAGCAGAGCCTCCTGCTAGATTGAGTTTCCCACGTTTCTCAGCTAATAAGAATGGACAACACTGTTATAAATAAATAAAATAAATTGATAAAAGAAATAAATGAATAACGAAATTGAGACTTTAAAGTCTCCCCTTCCATTTAACCCATCGTCAGTGTAAATTAGATCTAATTATGACCTATAGTAAAAGGTGATTTAATTAATAGAAAGATAAAAATATATTTGTAGATTAAAAAAACCTAAGACCCTCAGGAAAAGTACCCAGAGCAGGAAAAAAACAAAAAGGTAGGGGGGGTGAAATACCTGCACAAAGCTACTGATAATAATAACTAAAAGAGAGTAAAGCAAATGCCTTTATCCTGAACTAGACATGGAAATATGGCACAAAGAAAGGAATCGTCAATAATACATTGCATTTAAAATAACTCCAAAAACCATCAACAATGTACACATTTTGATGGATTTTGGAGTTTTAAACTGCAGCTAACTCAATCATCAGTGGAAACTTCTATACTACGAATGATGTCATATTATTCTGCGGGGTTTGAATATTTTTTCAGACTTGGGTTCTTCAAACCCACATAATATATCTTTTATTGATTTTCTTTAGTTCAACTCCCAATACCTCTTTCATTCTTTCTGTGATGACTAAGGGTTAGATGTAAGAAGAGACTAATTATTCTCAATCTCGCCCTTAAATAAAGACGTTTCATTATTATTATCATTATTGATACACACTATAATAGTGGACACTACCAATAAAATGCAAAAGTAGTCAAATAACTCATTATGAAAGTACGTCGACAAATTCTATGAACTGTGAGATAAATTCTATATTAAATCTCTCAGGGTCACAACGAACCCTAAAATCGAAGCATTTTCCCGCGTATTACACCCACTTGGGAATCGCATCTCCCGGAGAGAAAATTTTAAGCGAGAGCAGCTGTTATTTTTATCACTTCTCGCATTTTAGCCTCGACCCTCAGTGAACCCATTACGTAGCGCTCTTCGTGACTATGTTCCTTCTTCTATACTCTTAACCCTTTTTTTCTAATATTCCTCCGCATTCATTTTGCACGTCCCGCGGGGCGACGCACCGTTCCCGTTATGCCCAACGTCACGACATCCCACGCGCTGCCCTTAACGACGTCATGCCATCCCCGAGAGTGAGAGTCGGTGTCAAGTGAAACGTGACGCTGCTGGACCACGCTCACTCCCACGCGCCATTCCCTTCATCTCTCTGCCTTTTTTCCTCTCCTTTAACCTACCCGTTAACAGGATGCTTCCAAGGCGTCGATCCCAAATGGAGGCAAAAACCTTTCGATTTTCGTCTTTTTCTCGTCGCGAGAGAGATTGGCTGTCAGGAATGAGCTCCCCGCGGTGTGATATACGTCGTATGCGCGGGATGGGAATGGATGCCGGTGGAGGACTCGAAAAAGTGCAATTCCTCTTCGTTATTAGGAGTACTGATGTTGGAGGAGATGACGTGTACGGCGTGGGGTCGTGTCCGGCTGTCAACTGTTTCGGCTGTCATCTCTCTGTCTGTCGCTGTGCATTGTCCCCGTGGATTTATAGCACTTATTACTCGAAAAAATAAAGCAAAGAATGGCTCTAAACCTTCGAGTTTCCAAAACGTGAGAATACGAGCATCCTGGGTTCTACTGTTATTAGGGATGCACGGGTTATTAACAAAGAGTCCTTTCGTAATGAAGGAAGAAAAATTTTTCTGACTGAAAGAGTTTTTTTATGTGATATACAGTCCAGCTGAAAATTCAAGGTCTAATTGCTCGCCCGTAAATCTAAGGAAAAGTGTAGTAAAAAAATGTTCAGAACTACTTCTGTATGCTTATTAACCTACGTACACAGGGTGTCTCCACCTGCCGCCCCAGCGCTCGCGGGGTGCCCTGTTGTTAACACCACTTCCATAACATATACATTTAAATACAGCATTATGAAGTACAATCAGATCATAAAATTTAGCATATTACAAATATACGCATTTACTTTGTAATACGGCCCTAGCTAGAAAGTTAGCCTATAATGACAAGCCTCAACTTATCAGAGGCTTACGTTATTTATCACCAGAGTTGTTACTCGTACCAGATTAAAATTACAAACACTTATAAACTCTCGTTAAGCGATGTGTCGGTTATAATCTAAAACATTCAATGCTTCTTTTCTCTCTCGATTTTCTTCTTGACATTCATTTTGCTGTTATTTCCCAAATATGAAGTTATTATCTATGGGTAAAGAATTCTTAGGATCTTTGTTTTCCCCGTTAAAGATGTCATAACATACTTTCCGATCTTTCTGCAGATGATATATTCAATGAATTTAATTTATGTCAGCCGAGGGTAATTCAGGAAGTCGTGTAATTGTTATCCCCCCTCAGAATCACGTCTTAAATTCGATTTCATGCTCACGTCTTGTTGGGTCGACGATCCCCGTGTTCCCGGAATTGTAATTTTATTTACCTCTCTTTGCATTATGTATATGTATGTACATGCTTGGCTTAATTATGGTCGTTTCTGCGTGTTAAACGGAGGTGTATCCGGCTTTCATTCATGGCTGCCGATGAAAGTGAGTCTTGACCTTAACTTTGGGCAGAAAGCGAAAGTAGATGCCATTAAAGTTTGAAATGTAGGTACGCATAGAGATTCCATAGAGATTCCAAAGCAAAAGTTTCAGCAGATAAGGTTATTTTTTACCCCATCTAAGCTTCTTTTACACGTTTACTCATGCCTACAAGAATAGACTATCATCTTTAATCCGTCTTCTTTATTCTCACTTGCTTTATCTTCTTTAAACCTTTAAAAATATGGTTTCCGTATATGTCTTAAATCTGCGGAAGAGCTTTGATAAAAGAGAGCCTTTTTGTTATGACGAGTCTTTCTTTGTTGAAAATTAATGCAAAATCTCTTCTTTTTTGACCTGATTTAAAAGTTTGCTTACAGTTTTTGAGAGAATTATGAATTGACATAACATAGCTAGAATAGAATAGAGCATGACTTTATTTAGGGCAAGATTGAGTCTGTAAAGTCTCCTCTTATACCTAACCCTTTGTTATCCAGTTATCCAGATGAAAGCAAGGAAAGAGGAAAATAAAACAATAAAAAAGAGAAAATAAGGAAAAAACAATGCATGTGTATGTGGTAAAAATAATATAGTTCCAATACTTAGAAAAAAAATTTTCAACGCAGAAAAACACCCAGCGAAACCTACCGATAGAAAATATAACTTTTTAACTTACAGCGAATGATTTTATAAATCTTGGAATTAAAACATTGACAATAAAAGAAGCGGATAACAGTGTGGGAGATAGAATAGATCGAGAATTGAAAAATACAAAACAGGAATGATAAAAAATAGTCTAAACTATACAGAAAGAAATCGATGATAAAGATACTAAAACAGTACTCTAATGAGAATAAGGGAGGAGACAGCTCTCTTTAAACCCTCCGAGGATCCTCTTCTGATTGTGATAAGGAAATAAAAACTGAAAAATGATCCGAAACACCTGATTACCTCCTTAACACAAAGTATTATCTTAATTCTGTGCGGTGTGGAATAGAAATCTACCGAGTAAAGTAAAAATAATCAATGAACAATAAAGAAATAATTATTATTTGTAAATATGAAATCCCATGAGGTTTTTCTTCGAATGAATTGCGATATCTTTCTCCAATTAAATAGATCTAGAGATCCACATGAAAAAGAATACATCGTTAATGAATCACTACAGCACATCGCCTTTAGGAACACCCAGTGTTTGCAATGGAATTAGTACGTACATAGATTATATTAACGAAAACATTATCCCATATTAACACATTATTTCGATAGTACGAAATTATGGAGAGGTTATTTTCCTGGAAATGTAATCATATCGTGGTTGGAATCGATCTGCTAAGGAAAAGATAGGATAGCTGGCGCTTTCAATTAACTCGAAAAAGGGATGTATCATTGTGCAGCGGTACCGCAAAGAGGATGTGCAGCAATTTAAGTGGCGCGAAGGAGAAAACAGGCAAAATAAAAGGAATGCACGCTTCCATATCGTTCTGACCATATGGCAGCCTTCTTCTAAGGTCATTGTTTCAACCATATGGTAGCGAGTGCAGTGGCGAGACAGTTTGCGTTCCCGGAGGAAATACCGCGAACCGGAATCTTCCAAAAGAATCGAGTGATGCCCTTTTAATAGTAATTAACTTGCAAATCATCCGTCATTTAAGTCAGACATCAATAATCGATAGAAATCAGCTGGAATGAGTGGTGACAGCTGCGGAAAGCTTTTGGTTTCCGAAAATTGAGGAAATGCAGATTTTAATTTTATCCTCTGCGACGTACAATAGTGTCGAGCAATACCATCTGGTTTTGATTTCGTTTCAATCTAATAATCGAGAGACAGTAAATTACTTTTTCAAATCTATTCGATATAATTTGTCACACATTTCGTCATGCTAATTTAATCAACAAATTAAAGAAACGAAATACCGTCATTATCATCAAGATGAAAGTAGGTGATAGAGAGATTCTTCCGATATTAAGTTTGAATAAAACGTAAACGTTTGGGTGAGTTCTGAATTCTCTGAAATACCATTGCTGAATAAGTCATTAATGTTATTAAAATTACATCAGCAAACATTTAAAATAATGCAAATAGCATTTCTTTCTTTGCTTCAGGATATTCTTTTAGTATACTCTCATAAATTAAGCTCACAGTCTTATTCTTCTTCAGTAAAATTTAGTTATTCTCCTTTTTAGACACATTAATTCATTGAATTCCTTCACTATTACCATAACTTAAGCATTTTCTTATCTCTCATATGCCATCAGTTTAGTTTTAATTTTTTTTCGGATTCTTATTATATTCTTTGCTCACAATTTCTTACATCATTTTCCACATAGTCTTAAGGTCTTCCTCACTTTCTGCCAGCAGTACAATATAATTATATTTATCTTCTCCCCTTGTATTTTTATCACCAATCCATAACACATTAAGTTTACATTAGCCATTCTAAAATCCATGATCGAACGATAACGAGAAGTTATAAACATGTTATGCACCTGCTGAATGGATGTCAAATACGCACTTCACCTGCGGTAGAAAATACAGCTGATTTTCTAAACCAACGACGATGATGTCCCTTATTTCCATCCGTAAAAATTGTGGGTTGAAATCGTGTTATACATTTTTCCGATCATAAATTGAGTTTTTATCGATACTAAGTTGTGATACACAACGGTAAAACTCATTAAGAATATGCAATACAATTAATAAACTCAACTCAACCGGGTTAATTGAGATAATTTATCTAAAACCTCTAATTGCTTTAGGCTACGGGTATCTATTTTGTATTGCAATGCGATTTCTTACACACCAGTGCTGCGTAGAACTTTTTCGAAACGCTTCAATTTAAAAACATTTTTTCGTATCACTTGTCCCTCCAGTAATGTGTTTTCTGCATTCCGTAGATTACATTGCCCTAGTATTCGTACATCATCTCTGGAGTGGCTTTTCCATCCTTCCTCAAATTAAATGTCCAATTGAAACTGAAATTAAATCAGCAATGTCTTTGACGTATGTTATATTTCTTTCCCATTTTAATACCGTTATCTATTTAATTTATGGGAGAACAATGTTTTGAACATGACTTTATAAACGTCTTTAGTTGTACTGAATTAAATTCATCCATTTTTTAAAACTTTGCCTGCATCTTTGAATAGAGCTATGTTAACGTCTTGAAACTTAGTGATTTCAACGTTTTGGACAGTTACATTTCTTCTCCATAAGGATTCTTTCTTGAAGGATTGTTAATTTTGTAGCTAGAGGAAGAAAAACGTGTCATCACCGTAGAACTATTTCCAATCTTTTCTCGGGCAATTAATTACCATTTAACATGAGATAATATAAACAAATTAAAAATATAAGTATTAAAGAAATAGGAGAAAGGTAAAAATGAAATATTATACGTATTTACATATTTTAATTTAAATATGTAAAGTATGAATTTTATTTCTATCTTGTCCTGCTATTGATTTTCACACAGTTGAGCCTTCCGCGATTAATTTCACAAGTATTAAACTTTTAAAGTCGTAATAAAGAAAGACATTATTTGCATTGCGACTGATAGAATTACACACAAACAAATGGTGAGTAGGAGTGACGTAGGTCATGAGCTTCCATCACATTCTTCTTGCGAAGATTTCCCACTTTACGACACCGCATTTTCTTTCTGGCATATCCTGACTTTCTCTCTCGCTTCTTCCAACTCACTTTCTCGTCACCATCTCTCTTAATAACTTCTTACCCTTGGCATCTTTCCTGTATTCCACAAAGGGAAAGCAAAAGAAGCGGGAAAAGGCAATGAGAAGGAAACGAATAGAGCCGTAGTCATCCTCCCACGTGACCCTGTATGCACATCTCACCTCTAGCCCCCCCACATCTTCTTCCTCATTGCGAGTCATGCTAATGAATTCCGGCGAAGGGTGGCTCTAAATTGGTCGTTATCGAGCGTTGCCCCTCGGGAGTCGAATTGGCTTTGGGAAGGACACGAGTTTACTGCAACGCGGAAGAATAGACAAGTCGCTGGAGGAAGTAATCAATAATGTCGGAAACGACTCTTTAAATTTGTATGAAACGTAGGTTATTGGCTAATAAAAACAAGTACCGCGTATTAGCTGGGAAAACGGTTCATAACTCCTTGTTTTCCTGTTACCTCTTCTCCCTGCTGAAGGAGATTTTGTTCGATTTTCATTCAGTTCCAAATTTACAGTCTTCTTTCGCTGTTGGTATTCTGTGATAAAAAATTGTCACGCAAAAAATTCCTCGACTTTAATGAAATGATGGAGAATTAAGGAAGCGAACGGCTCAGAAAATAGGTAGTGAATAAAAAAGCAGAAGTAAAAAAAAAGTAAAAATTTCTCAAAGAATCACAGGAAAGATCAAAAAACCAATGTAAAAAAACAACGTAAAAAACAATTAAAAAAATGTTATTCACGTAGTTCACATCTTTCATATCCATGAATGACCAATTTAAGAATTCCCCGTTATTCGAAATGAATATCTCACCAAAAGGCTCACTAATTATCGATTGCTTATCGATTAACGCCGAATTACCGAATACTACTACGACTCAATGATATCTATATAAAATGACATCTCGATTAGCAACGTTAATGATATTTTCTGAAATGTATTTCCGTCTATCAGATGTCTAATGCCATGGAATTCCTGGTTTATCTAAAGATTCGGAGGTCTGGGAGGGAAAAATAAAATCTTTTTTCACCGTATGTTTAGTTTGTCGGCATTCGATTATCATATCGTGGAAGGTTTCTCCAATTGTCGGGCTCCAAATACTGCTTACGTGATACGGTTAGTTTATCTTTATCAACCGTGTTTCTTTCATTGTGACAGAATGTCAAATATTTTTTTCTTAAAGTTCGTTTCCCATCGAGTCCACCATGATGAATATACGTAAAAAAATGACAGAAAAATTAACACGAAAAACTAATTATGGCATGTCTTTCTGTACAGTCTTCTACCTAAATGCTGGTTTGAACCTCATCCTCTGCACCACCAGCTACGAAAAGCTTTGGAGAGGGGGCTGAGGCGACTAGGCAAAATGAGGAGTGAGGTTCTTTACTCTCCTCACTGAGGAGATGCTATATAAGTGGAACAAGTCTATGTAAGTGAAGCAGAATGACTCTACAAGTAACACATTTCATATCATCCAAAAGAAGAGGCCTAAATCAATGTCATTTTTCAGCATTACTCATGCAGAGACAAAAGTAAATGAAACATACATTTTTCTTTATCCTGTGCCGAAGGACAAATGAAAAATATTACATTCGTTAGGATGTGGTAACAGTACAAATCAAGGCATACAACTTGCAATTTATTGACCAATTAGAAAAATGCTGCTTGTGGAGGATACATTACGAAGGCCCATAATTAGGAGCTCCGAAGATTTGGAATAACATCTGCAGTACGGAAATAACCTTCCTATGCTCTGTTTCATTACTGGTCCGTCACTAATTCCCAAAAGTAGGGTCCCATCCTTTGTGGAAACCCCCTGGGGATGGAGACTTTGTCTCTGAAATGATCATTGGGCCTTCCAAGAAATCGGTAATCCGGAGCTTCCTGTTTGTCTCTGAGCGCGAGTTCCGCTTGCCAAAATACGGCTTACGGAGTGATTTTAAATCTCTAATAATAATTATTGTTAAAAGGATTCTCTAGAACTAAGAAGGTAACGGAAGTTGGTTTATCCTTCCGTATTATCCTCTTTCCTATGGCAAGATAATCAGCTACTCCATCTGCTGAATCTCAAAATTGTTCTTCTTTTACACATCCATCCAATTTCACCCTATTCTCTGATTTAGGATTCATAGTGTGAGAGACTTTGACATATATCATAAGAAGCCAATTTTCCAAAATTCCTGTAATTTGTCTGCCAAATTTGTCACTGTCTTATGTAGATCCACCGTCATCTCTCCTGTTACGTAATTATCACAGACTAGTTTGTACTATACATTTATAGCTTTATTCCATAACATTTTTTATTGTTACCTTGGTATATTGTTAATTTCTGGAGACTTCCTTATACTAAGGCCTTCGTAACGTAACTTGTTCTATAATAAGCTCGGCAAAGGAAAATGTCTTTTGGAGCAAATTTCTGAGACCTTTCCAAATGAGTGTGGTTTGGTTTTTGTTCTAATCCGGTTTCCTGAGAATTTCCAAGACATATACCCTGACCACTATTTTCCTTCTTACCTGCAAATCGTATAGTAGCAACAGAAGTTTTATGTGCACTGTTGGGCCGCTAGAGCAGTGAAAGAACTTGCCCGGAGACTTATGCAAGTGACTGTACATATACTCGGCATTGAGCTTCTCTTCTTTCGGTCCCTAAATAACGAACCCGTTTAATGCGCGTCTTCGCATTTATTTCAGCGTATTTTTCGTCTGTTTTTGCGTCTACTCTTTCATATGGACCATCATATATAAACTCTCTATGAAATATTTCAAAACGCTCTTCATTTTCTGAATACTGCATTACTTACCGATATTTAGGAAAGTCCACACGATATGCACACGTGAAGATGCGCTTTGATGGAGGAGATGAAAATAAAGAATCAAATCACGGGAACGGCGTAAGCGTAATGATGGAATTAACAATTAACTAAGAAAAGTTGCTTCATCATCATCATAATTTGACCGAATGCAACTTATTACGAGTTTGGAGATTATCTCGCAGCATTATATTTACATTCGGATAGGAAATCACGAGAATGCAAAAAAGTTTGATAAGCTTTGCTCAACAGCGAATAGACTTCCCTTTATAGTGACGAAACGAGTCATCGAGTCGAAGGACTTCGATTTGAAGGAGTATATTTGGGAGGAGCAGCTGACCGAGCTTCTAGCCTTCATTTTAGTACTCTCTATACCAGTCCTAATATACTTCAGTCCTGAAGATGACTCCGGAGAGAGGAGTCGAAACGTTGACCAGCGTCGAAGCAGTCACCCGGATGGAAACCCGAGAGAACTTCATTCACTCTCTATACCAATTTCACTTTTAAAGTGTCAATATCTATCTTGGCTTATCTAATAGGTATCTAGCTCACCCGCAACTTAAATCATAGTGGAGCAGCGCATCTTTTGATAATGGTATTTCGCTCCCTTAATTTTTCACAAACATTCCCTTGCATCCAGGGTCGATATCTAGACGATTATCCTCCTCTTAGAACCAAACCTTTGTGGCCGCTTCAGTCATATCTGCTCAATCCCGTACAGAATAAGTTAATAGAAGATGGTTTTGTAATAACATTCTGTGAGTGTGACAGGAATGTTAAGCCGATATCCATAGAGCTGTGATAAGAAAAGCCAACCTTCAAAATGTATCTTCAAAATGAGTATTATTCGTTTAGATTCACAAATACTGCGCTCGCAGCCACTGCAAATGTTTCATCGGAGAACATACATTTGCAGTTATAACCACCGGATTCTGAAGATGGATGGAGCTCTATTTCCTGAGATTCCACCTTAAGTTAGGGGAGAGATTATGCGGTTGCTGCAGGATTATCTATCACGGAAGGTGCAAAACAGTTTGACATACATCGAAATTACAGTATTTAGTTGTGTCTATCGCAGTATTAACGGGGATAATGACTTAAGAAGTAAGCCATGAACGGATTAGCCTATGCGCACGTCAGAACATCAAGACATGTCTATTCTGAAATAATGAAAGAAAACTTTGTACTTTCCACAGGAGTGTAATTGAACGACCTGAACGTGCTGAAACCGGTCGTTCAATTATATTTCTGTGGAAAGTACAAAGTTTTCTTCCATTATTTCATTATGCCGTTCCACGAAGTACGGCCAGAAACGATTGATTATATACATACATGTCTATTCGGTAATGTGTAGCGGAGAATTCCCTCGCGAGGGATTGGCTTCCGTGCAGAGAGAGTTAGATTTATTTTAAACGAAAAATCGTTAAGAAGTGAAAAGTAATGTCGGCTAAAAATATGGCGACGTCGAGAGAATTTTTTCATCAGTATTACTATTTTTATATTGCTTCATTTTTATCAATTTTTCATAATTTACTACAATTCTATGTATACCTTCGGCAACTATATTTTGTATTGAAAATTCTGCCATAAATATCAGGACTTTTACAGATATCACCAGTAGTATATGATTAAAAGTGAGAGGTGGTGTACCAGGTGGTTAACACGTATAGATGCACTCTACTTAACTCTAAACTACAGTTACAAAACATTGGATTAACCACACTGAATTTGAAATTGGCAGCATCGAAAATAATTTGATGACTATAACGTTCAAAAAACTTTCTCGATAGAAGTAGATTTAATTGATGAATTTGGATAGTATTTCACCAGAAAGTTTTTCTTGCATTGAAGCCTAAGCTTGAAATTATGCAATAAAATTGGAAATATTGCCTCAACATCTATAGTATATTGAATGCATGTGATGATTAAGTGGCATGAATGCATATATTGAAGTAAAAAGGAAAGACGTAGAGTACTCGCTTTAAAAGTCTGAAGTACGTAAACGGCATTTCAGAAGTCTTCTTCTTCAGGAGTCGCGGTTTTTTGTGAGTTTTCCTCATCTATTTTCCTTTCGGGTTGATTTATTTTGTTCCGCATAATCGTTAAGTCTTAATTAGAATTCAGCTGCGCTACTTGGAGAACCAGTGTCCTATCCCCAGTATTTTCTCCTCGATTTATATCTTTGTTCAATTACTCTGACTCTTCCTTGCTGTCTTTCAAATAGCCGCAGAACTTGAAATTGATTCCTCGAAGCTGAAGTTGCTAATTGCAAAATATAACTAGGGAAGCTAGTGCACCGTACATATTGATTGTATTATGTGCACCCATACATAATTTTATATGATGAATAGCGATGTAAAGGCCAGAGAATTGAAGTTGAAGGCTTCAACTTACCTTTAATGCTAATTGCATAATACAATTGTGAACGATTCAAGCTGATAAATTCAGTGGTGAAGTAATTACTTTTACTTGAGTTCGACTATTTCAGCTTTCTAAGAGACTAAGAAGGGATACGAGGATATTGTTTGGTAAACAGTAATATTTAAAATTTGTTATTAAGAAAAAACAATAAATGGATAATCACCAAAGGTTTGATACGAAAATCTAACATTATCTTTCAAGGTAAATTTACATTCATAACATCAGATAACTATTTTCCCTACTACACACCGAAAGGCGGTTTCCGGGGTATTTAAGTAGATGTATGTGTAATATTTTTTTCAATTTAACCCTTATCTTTTCACGCGATGGGTAGTTTATTGCTGAAATGGATTCAGGTTGTAAATAAAGTGCAATTAGTTCTTACATTAGTATCGGAAAGGTGCTTTTGAAGACCACTCTTCGAGTCTCCTTTAATTTAGCGGTTAACATCTCACTTATCCGCTCGCCGCTTCCTAATATAGAGAGACGATTAGAATCCCAGATATAGCCCTCCGAAATTAAACATCTTTCACAAGCAATGACTCTCTTCGTGGGAACTTCCGCGTCATACCACCTTGCATTTGCATAACTCATTCTCTTGGTGGCGATGATTTAACGAAGAGGATGACTCCCAGGAGGACGAAAAAAAAAATCATTCGCGGCATAATTAAAAATTTTAATGCTTCCGAGACGGCGGGTGGAATAAAGTGGAGGTGATTTTTGTCTGCCCAGGGCCGGATGATAAGTGGGAGGCACAAACATCTCCATCGTTAAGGTCAGCATCATCGCCTCGCGTATTACGCCGCAAAAAATACAAATAGATCCCTCGCAGAATCCTCTTTGCACCGAAAAACGCAAACATACGCACGGGAACGAGGAAACGAATTTTTGGAAATATATGTACACCTTTTTAAGATCTTCACTCCGCCGCGTCCTTGCTGACGGAGAAGAGCTTTGTTTGCCTATCCGTTAGAAGCGGCGAAAAGAGAGACTCCTTTTGATCATCCCTTATTACCTTCTCTCACAGCCGCAAAAAGAGCTAAAAATGGCCGACGAAAAACAAAAGCGAAACGTTGAGAAAAGATCTCGCGATATGTGACGCTCGCTTTTCCATAGTGTGCTAGTAAACGAAAACAGGTCCATCAGTGTTTCAAAGGGATGATGCGAGATGAGGTCGTGGGAGTGACCGAAGAGATTGATAATGTTAGAGGAAAGGGAATGAGGGATGCTGGGTCCATTAGACGGATAGGGGATCGCTTAATGTCCCCTTGGTCATTTGATTTGGCATTGAGGCATGGCACTCGTACCTCAATTCCCCGACTAATATCTCTTTTTGATCCTTCGGTCAATCTTGCCAAATCTTAGGGAAGAAAAGGAGAGACAGACCTTCAAGGTTTATGCTGTCAATTACATGCATGTCTTCCTTGAAGCCTGTCGCACACAGATTCCACCTTTAGAGATGTCATTCTCCCGACGTAGGGTACCATACAATGATTTCCTATCGAGTCATATGTAGGGAATAGAACAGGAAATAATTCAGTGGCAGTGCCAATGGGATATCAGTGGTTATCACCATCTGTTAATAAGTGGTAAATAAAATCAATACTAGTTTGTGGGCCAAAAGTTTTAAAAAGGATAAATTAAAGCATGTATAAATATTGAGCAGAACAACCCGTGAAGTAACTGTTCGCTATTAATAATTATTTCAAATATGTCATCTTACAAAAGGGTTATTCAAGCGATGGAATGAAACTAGGAAGAAATGATTACCAACAACTAATGCCTGATCGATATTCCTGAGGTTATAAAGTTCAAAATCCCATATTCACACCCAAAAGCTAATCATACCCATTGAGAATCAAACTTAAGTTACAGTTCAAACGGCACACAACTTTTTATTCTCTTTGCCAATTAAGAACACAGCGGCATTAAGAGCGAAGAAAACTAAACAAAGGAAATTGAGATAGGAAATGTATTCTGACCAATGGCGATGATAAAGTGTCGTTTCAAAAGAAAATCGTGCAAACAATGCAATACACGTGTTACATACATTTTCAGAATCACTACGATTTTCCAATTTTCATTCAATTAATTTTCACGTATTCATATTGGAGGCAATGAATTATAATGATTCTTTTTAAAGACAATATATATATATATGCCTGTCAAAAACCTCCAAATAATGATTTTGATGGTAATAGGCCAACAAAGTCTATATTGCTTACCTTNCACATAAAAGCATCGTTGGAATTACAAACATGTACACAAAAGTTGTAAGTCCATAGTTGTCTTAAATAAAACACAACTTCTGTGGGAAGCTTAGGCTTGGCTTAGGCAATGCCTGTTGCAAATCCATTGATATAACCAATGTATTACATGTAGGCTCAAGAGCCATTTTCTTTGCATCAGAAAGACCCTTGTATGCCAATTCAGCATTTTTTTAATGTAAGCGGTGAGTTAAAGGCTGGTCTTCTAGGAGGATATTTGCAGCTTCGTCGCATACTTTACATGTGTCACTTCGTGGAAATTTAAAACCAATGTTGAAATTGTTATTAAAAATATGTCTATACTTATGGGGTTTTAAAGGATAAATTCCAGCCTCATTACAGTACAAGACATACAACCGATGCATTTCCTCAACCGAGCAGACACTTAAAATATACTGCCTCTTTGGGTTATGTGAAAGGGAGTAATGTGATTTGTACTTAGGAAACAGTCTTATATGTTTCTTAGCAAGTTCTACATCTTCATCTTTGCATGTATGAGGTCTACTGTGATGTTTTCTTCGTCCGTCCATTTTTGGAGTACCTAAAGATAATCTTTCATTTGAAGTACCTTGAGGGGCAAATGAAGCAAAATGTAATCAACATAAATACTTAAAATTTAAAGTGTAATTTTAACTCATATAATGAATTATATATTACACTTCATATCGCTCCAATTTAATATTCATTTGCATGATTATTCTGTCAAGCTCATTCTAACCTTATTGTTNTAAGGTATCTTTTGACTTATTTTCTGACATCTATATGATGCGATGGTGGGCTCAATAAAAAAAAACAGTGAAACACACGGAGAGTATGGTGGAGGGAATGTGCCAAAGGGTAAAGCAGGTCCTGAGTCGGCAGCATAAAGGGGAGAGTTTAAAGGGAACGCCTCGATTTGTTTGAAAAGAAGTCTTCGGCCATGTCAAAGCCGAGTGCTCATCCTTCGTTTTGAAGTGCGTCGGAATATGCAAGGTCGTGACGGATGGATTAATTTGTAAACACTTGTGCTCTATGGAGGATTCGACGATTGCACGAATGGGAGGAGTGAGTTGACAGCAGCCGTGAGTAAGCGCACGACTGACTTCCGGAGAAGACTTTGGAGATGTGGAAGATGCATCCAGACGCAGCGTATTCACTCCTATTATTTGATGTTTGAATCTTTTTTTAAAGCGGAAGCGATGGCAGAGAACCAAGCGTTAAAGTCTCCTCAAAATATAAGTTTACTCTGCTCTCAATTGTGACGCATTTAAAAGAGTTTTACGCTTTCCGCAAAAGAGGAGTTAAAAATTTGAAATGGGCCAGTCACAATATATAAAAGGGCATTTCATAATATGCTTTAAATGTTAGACTTCCAGGCATACATTTCAAAGAGAACAAATAGAGTATAAGCCAAAAGTGTTCGATTATTTATCGACTTCTTGTTGATAAGAGGGGGCCGCTTGGTTTTATCTGCCTCAGGTTAAATAAAAGAAAAATTAAAAATCAATGTAGCTTCTGATGAAAGCATGAATGATTTCATGATAATGCATGGATTATATACTAACGCTATCCATGCTAAAGATTGCATAAACCTTTTGTTGTTGGTTACCTTGTCATTCATGATAACTATACATTGCTCTATATACAATGTATTTAGAAATAAATCATGGAAAATTTAAAAGGGGTATGTTTGCGAGGAATTATTTCGGAGAATCAGCGTTATTACTAAGTAACTTCAAATACTCGATTTTCTCAACAGAGAAATAGTTTTTTAAAAACTCATATTTACGTTGCATGGTAGAGGCCTTAATATAGTGGTATTCCATATTCAAAAAATAAGAAAGTATTGAAACGGAATTTTTTATATATACTGAACCACAAACACCACAATTGTTTGTGTTTCAGTATATAGGTATAAATAAATTGTTTCAATATTTTTTTTATTTTTTAAACTCATATTTGTTATTATTTCCTTTGATTTTAGTGTATAGTTGACTTTTAAACTGACACAGTTGTCATGCTTTAGCAGTTATTCATAAAAATAGCAGTGGAGTGTTAGTGGAGTATTTTATCACAAACATTTTCTGGGTTAAGTGTTGCATACATCAGTCGAATTTAGCTGTTCCAGTGTAAGCATTTCCCAATTTCTTGTCTGATCAGAAAAAAATATATTAATCAGAAAAAAATTTGAAGGAGGAAATATTCGATACTATTGCGGGTTGTGCAAAAAAGTTGGATGTAGTACGAGGATCAGTTCGATATGGATGAATATATGACGAAAGCTGTCGGCAGGAAAATAGGTTTTGCTTCAGTTGGGATTAGTTTATTATTATTATTATTATTTATTACTAAGTAAGAGAGGACTTGTGGCTTTATCTTTATAGATTTTTAGTTCCTTATTCTGGCATCACACTTTAATAAAGTCCTCTCTAAGCTCACCCGTTTCTTTATTTATGATACAGCCCTTATATCCCCAAAAGGATAAGAAGTTTTTAAAAACTCCGCTTGCTAGCGAGTATTGCTTTTCAGCCATTATTCTTTTCTTTAAGAGTGAAACAAAAGTATACAGATATTTANAAACAATAGGGAGGGGATACACCGTAACCTACTAGGTTTTCTTTTTTCCGTCTGGCTAAAAATAGCATCATTCAGTCATTCTTGAGAACACCACCGCATTCAGCACTTGACGCTAGGATTTTATTTTTTAGATTAGGCTCTTTTTCAAAAGTCCATCATTTTTTCTTGTCCATCTTTTTAATGTGTTTAGTTCAACCCATTGCAAGCCATATCGCATCATTCCATTACCTTTCGAATTCCTCCTATACTTTGGATGTTTTACCACATTTTCATTCAGATACCGTGCTTCTCCTTGGCTCATTTGGTTTCAGTTATTGAATCGCTTAGTCCAGAATAGCGGAACCCGAGTACCAAGTTAATGCGATGCACATATTTCGAAGCATTCCACGTGGGTTTTTAGGGTGTGTTCCTCCAAAAACCAGCAAGAATAGATATTCTAGAGAATCAGCATCTTCTTCTTATGTTGTGACGTTGAAAATTTTTCGAGAGGGAAATAAAATGGAGCCATTCTAATGAACCGCATAACTGCTGAAAAACATAAGTATAATATATTACTCTTAATGTTTTCACATCGAGTATTTGATTCAGTAGATGAATTTTATATGCTAGTTTTCTTAGTATTGATGCCAGGTAAAACATATGGTGATTCCAAGTCAATTTATAATCTATTTTCACCCCTAGGTATTTTGTTTATTAATATTATACATATTTCCGTGTTTATTAATATACAATTAATGTCAGCAGAAATCATTTAAATAATTCACCGTTTTATCAACGTGTGATTAATTTATATGGAATATTATCTCTCATTAAAATTCAAATAGCTCCTTTTTGTCTCTCGCTGAACTGGTTTTCTTTGGCTTTGCTTCAAGAAAATGGGGAAGATATATCTGTGTAAATACTTTAAACCGTAAAAGACGTTGATTTTGACTTACAGATATGTTTATCTCTCTTGATCGTCATTAGTCATATTTAATCAATGGGAAAATATTGAAAGCTTATGGTACGTATGTAGATTATTAGAAAATATACGTCATGCAGGCCATGAACGTATGGACATTACAAATATAGTTCCACTTTTTAAATTCTTGTCTCATATAATTTCTAAGCATGCTTTGTAAAAGAATTCCATTTTCAACAAAGATTTACAATAACGGAAATAAAATATCTCGCACACTTCCATAACAAAATTTATTTAAGCGACATGTTTCACGGTATGTCTACGAGATGTCGTAACATTAATTCTGCCGTGGAAGAGTACGAGAGGTTGTATTTCCATTATTATGGCCTTCCACGTAGTAACGTCTTCCCATATTGAGTTTATTTATAGGTTCACACCATTGCCCCTATTTCATCTTCCAATTACTTAGCTGTAATTATGCTTTTATAGGCTGAAGACTTATCTTCATTCGATATCTCAAATAAACACTATAAATTAGGATATTTTAGTCATAACAACAACCACTTCCATCGTAAAACAGTATAGAAATGTTAAAGGAAATATTTGGAATAATCCTATCATAACTCTTCTCTATCAGTAACAAATTTGATCAACGGAAATGTCACTATATTTTTGAATCGTCGGATAATTTTCTTCTCGAACAGAGAGTTTTGAAAGTTAATGGAAAAACAAACGCAGCTGCTTGTATTTTTGAGACTTCATTTACATTTCCAAAAGAATTAAAATTCTTTGAGAAATTAACTCTTTAGTGTTCTTTGTCACCGATTTTTTACATTTTCCATTCCTTTGTAAGGAATCAACGCAAGTACATTTAAGTAGTATGAAGAGCATTATATAGTCAGGAGTGTGAGTAAGATTTAATTCGGCCATTCCTGGAAATTAACTTATTTTAAAATCCTCGTAAACGAAGTAAGTAAAGGAACGCTTGTGTAGAGCGTAGGTAACGCTGTGGGGTTTTGGATAGCATAGACGTCAGAGGAATAAATATCATACTTTTGTTGCGTATATGTACATTGTATACGTACATGTACATATGTATATGTACATGTACATTCTAGTAGCCAATGGAATTTTCCCACATTTGTGGTCGCTGCTGATTAAAACTATCCAATCTTCGGAATGTATTAAAAATATTTGTCTTCGCTATAATAAAAATTGCTTTCGGTTTTTCTCTGCTTTTCTCCCGTAATGATGTTCGACATTGTTCTGTATCTTAATAAAAATTACGAGATGAACATTAAATTGTGTCACAAGCGTTCGAAGGAATCCCCATTTGAATCGCGCTAACGGCTTGAACAGATGTTTACGAAACCGTATTAGTAGATGGAGTTATTACCACTATATGCATATATCTGCTGTTAGAATGAGTTGATCCATCATGTGGATCAGGCTGTATGACCATGCAATGAATATGAATGATAATTTTCATTTATTCGGTAAAGAAAATACGCTAATGCCTTCAACGGATCCCAAAGGACGAAATAAAGAAGGATATGTTGGCTCATTTTTTTTTAAAGAAATTCTTTTAGGTAATTGGGAGACCTTTCTGACAGTTGCTGTTTATGTTCTCCTCTTGCAGAATGGCGGATTGTTACAAAAGGAATGGTTACTCATAATTCAGCTTCGTTGTACGACGACGGGACCAAAGTATTGTACTTTCATGTCGCTATCTCTTTAGCCTGAAAGAGCCACCCAGAAAAACATTCCTGTGTGAGTGACTCGCACTTCCTTATGTGTAAAAATTAACGCTTGCGTGTGTCCAGCAACGGGAAGAACCGATGATTAACGCGTCCAAATTGCAAATGCCTTGCAGAATGGACCGTTAATTGACTCATATGAATGTCAAACAATAGGGAGGGGATACACCGTAACCTACTAGGTTTTCTTTTTTCCGTCTGGCTAAAAATAGCATCATTCAGTCATTCTTGAGAACACCACCGCATTCAGCACTTGACGCTAGGATTTTATTTTTTAGATTAGGCTCTTTTTCAAAAGTCCATCATTTTTTCTTGTCCATCTTTTTAATGTGTTTAGTTCAACCCATTGCAAGCCATATCGCATCATTCCATTACCTTTCGAATTCCTCCTATACTTTGGATGTTTTACCACATTTTCATTCAGATACCGTGCTTCTCCTTGGCTCATTTGGTTTCAGTTATTGAATCGCTTAGTCCAGAATAGCGGAACCCGAGTACCAAGTTAATGCGATGCACATATTTCGAAGCATTCCACGTGGGTTTTTAGGGTGTGTTCCTCCAAAAACCAGCAAGAATAGATATTCTAGAGAATCAGCATCTTCTTCTTATGTTGTGACGTTGAAAATTTTTCGAGAGGGAAATAAAATGGAGCCATCCTAATGAACCGCATAACTGCTGAAAAACATAAGTGGAAAAAATAGCATCGTGTCTCAAACACCTTTGTTTTATTCTTTAAGTCAGAAACGTATTTTATAAATGCTTAACTTGAACCAATGCTATCAGTGGTGAACATTTTTGAATGAGTATGTAAAAATTTCAAAAGAACTAGTAAGAAAGGGAAGTAAATGCATGCAGCACATTTTAGAACTACGGCTCCATGTTAGTTAGTTTCAAATATTATTCATTATCTCACATAAGTTAGTTACCGAAAACCAAAATTAGGTAGCTTAAGTGCCCTTGCAATTATTTTGGGTGTGTGGACCCGGTATGTTTATGGAACCGGATGCAATTTTTTTTCTTGCGATGAAATGGGCGAGTACTTTAGAGGTTTATAAGAATCTGAGATCAATGCTTGTTTACTTCTTGATTGGGCGTGACCACCAAATGTGTTGTGAAAGCTTTCTGCTGTTCAACTGTCTCTCGCATTCGAAAGAGGAATCGCCTCAAATTGGGCGCCATCTGACGTTAGATTATGGCACGCACAATGGAGAGACGGTAGAAGTCGTGACGAAGAATTCTTCAGTCCGAAGTTTAAAAGAGTTTTTCGCGCAAAACTCTCACAGGAGAATGTCTTCCTGGATTCTCCCACTGAACCCAACGACTCTTAAAAGATGACTTCGATGTTAGGGTTATCACCCCGTAATTTTTCAGGCAGTCGAAGATTTATTGCGAAAGAGTAGGTTAATTTCGATATTTTTATTTGTGTTGCTTATTTTCCTACGCAGTCTGTAAGTATCCCTCACCTTGTGTCTTTTGCGGAAGGAATGGTAGTTCTAATTCTTAAAATGTTCTTAAAACGTTCCTGAGTCCTTTAATAAGCGTCAAAATCAAAATAATGTGAGAAAACCTTGCTCAGGTTTAAGAAAATCGGACAATACGGACGGAGAAGTTTGACAAAGCTTTAAAAACTTTTTCGAAATTTGTGTAAATTATTTTTTTAAGTAGAAGGTAGAAGAACATCCTTGAATTTAAGATGAACCCTTTCGGTTCTAGATTTGCATTCGGATCATCGACGAATTTTCTTTCCAAAAGCCATGTCACAACCATTCAATCAATTTTTCTTTATCTTCTCGGATATCCAAATGATGAAAAGAATTTCCCGCACAAATGTAACTTGCTACCATAGATTTAGAAGTTGAAGGAAAATTTCATAATTACAGTATACATTTTGTTACCAATATTGTGTAAAGATTTCAGCGCTACGCTTCCTCAAACATAAGATTCAAATATTACGTCTTCAACGAGTTGATAGATTCAGGTGGTTGACGTCTTCACGTGAAGATTTCAACTCGTTGACGAAACTTATCAATTGAAAACCTGCTATGGAAATTACTAGTATTCTTTTCTTCAATATGCTGGTAAGTATGTTAAAGTAATTACCTTTCGACAGCAATTCAGCATCATTTATGAAATAAGCCTCTAGTTCGTTCATGACATGAGCGATAATTGTATTGTATTACCTCCATGTATAATTTTCAACGTTGTTGTGAATGACATTGCCGTCTGACAAGGCAAGGTAGTATTACTACAATAATAATAGATCTGGCAAGTTTGAAATCATTCGTATTCAAAGCATATGCAAGCCATATATAATACGTCTCACAAAACACAGACGAATGAACCGAAGCTTAGATATCCTGGTGTTGATAAACAAGGAAAAATTCACGCAGATCCATTCGAGCTACAATGAGATTAAAAACCGCTATGGCGGAACATTGGATTGTATCCAGAAGATGTCGATAGATTCTTCAGTTCCAAACATATATCGCAGATGGCATAAGTCTCGCCGGGGCCTTCTCCATGAATGACCCAACTTGTTGAATGTTTATACACCATCAAATACACAACTTGGCCGCTTGAAATCACCGCTTTAGAACGAGAGAAATAATCGAGATCAGTGAGAGGAAGTGAGTGGCACTAGGAATAGTTGGAGACGTCGCCACGATAAACATCTTGAGAAAAGGAATGAGAGGAGAGATATAAATGAGGAAGCCATGGAGGAGATGGGTCAAATGAGATTAAAGTGGTATGGACGCGTTATGAGGATGGCGGAAGAAAGATTGCTCGGACGGGGGAGCAATGATGGAGCGTGCAGGAAGCACAGCCGATGAGAGGAGGAACCGCAATATAGAGATGCACTCAATGGTGAGTGGTGTGGGGAGAGGGGGAGGTTATGGAAATGAGCTTCGTCACGTCGCCATCCCGGATGAAGGGTGCGACGCCACCGAAGAAGGGGAGGTTGACAGTGTTTCACAGCCTCAACGTAGCCGGGTAGATATGTTACCTATTCATATTAACCGTCCACTACGGTAACTATATAAATTAAGAAATTAATGCTGAAAATGGTATGTCTGGAGGTGAAAATGCTAACTTACACCCCCAGTTGCGGCTCCTCCTGAAGAATCTTTTTCAAATGCCTTGTACCGTAATTTTTTATTATAATTGAGAGGAGAATGAGTTTAAATCAATCCAAATGAGATATTTAAAGATAAAAGGAGTATTTTTTATTAATCTGGAGAAAATGAAATCTGAAATTTTCATTCGTCCTTCGTTTAACCTGTTACAAAGCTGAAAATTTTCACTCACAAGATCCAAAAAGGATCGAAAGAAAATACTTGTTTTAGCCTCACTAAGGAGATTAACCTAAAAAAGTTAAATAGCTTAAACGTTATCTTCAGCCATAATTAAAGATTATAAAATTATCTAAGTTTTTCGGCGTGTGGCAGGGGGTGCATACGCTATGACTCTACTTTTCAAATCGATTACTTACGCATGTTTTTGGAGAGTGGTGAATAAATTAAATGATTAGTTCTAGCATATGTTTCTCTGATTTTTCTTGGTATTTAAATGGCCAATGTAACAGGAAGTAGTCACCAAATCAGCCACATCTTCCAAGAACGTACTTTCCATAAACTTGTTAAATAAATTAAATCATTTATCTTCCAGAGATTCCCATCCTATGTAAAGAAGCATCTGAATGACTCCCGCTGACTTGCAGTAACAATTTTTACGAAATACTTCGGCATTTTACGGAGTGATTGAAATCATTATAATTAAGTATTCCTCTGAAATCTAAAGAACATGTCCGTAAAATCAATGCGGCATTGCTTGCTGAGGAATAATTAAAAAAATCACTTATGCATTCCCATATTCTTCAAACGAATTCAAGACCATAACAATCATTAATTTCCATCCTCAATACCTATATAATAATTCCTTTACCAGTACTTTCTGATACTATTCTTTTGGAACCGCTGCTTGAAGAAAAGACAACGATGCAGTGGAATTCCCCAACCTCTCCTTGCCTTTTCATCTTTTTGGCCCTTTCGCGATTGTGAAAATCCTTTTGCTCCTCTCCTCCGGTCAATTCGCTCTTCAGGCGACCGCTTGTGCTGGTGACCGCTCCCAAACTTAGCCGCGTCGCATGAGGACGCGTTGCCATCATGCAACCGCTACCGTCACAACCCGGTATCCTATTCACCTCCTCTCTCCACTACCCGGAACCGCACCGCTGCAAATACATTGTCCAACTCAGTATAGTCTTCCTCCTCAATAGACAGAGCGGATTGAGGGAAGAACGTGAGAGAGTGGAGCGAGCCAGCAAGAGGACTATCGCGGGGGATCATCGCCGACACTCGACGCCATCCGTGGTGAATGGTACCAAAGGAATTTGACGAACAGACGGTGGTTTGAGGGACACGTGCTTGGCGCGAAGTATTTAATTAGGCAAAGAGTCGTCAATGGCGCTGCGGTACTTTAAGCGTGGCGTAGGAATTGTAAATAGAGAACCTAAAAGAGAAAGATTTCGGCTTATTAACACTAATATGAAGAACAGCTCTGTATCTCGATAGCTTATCGTAATTTCGTCGACTAGCTCTAATGATGAAATATTGAACGTAGCCAAAGATTATCATTTGCATTCAAGACAGAATTCCATGAACGACATTAATTCATTAGAATCCATAACTTAATTTAAATTTCCTTCTAACTTATTTACTTTTAATTATTATAACGATAAATGAGATTAGGTAGGAGGGAGGCCCACCTTGTCCAATGAAAGATCTCTCTCATCTCATTAAATCTTTAAGTTTTGCTTCAGTCGTTCAACTGTGTAGAAAAATAATTACTTTCATATGCAATACGTGTTTTAGGTGACCGATGAAATTATTACTTACAAAGTTTAAATTTGTTTTTTTCCGGATGTAAATTGTTGTTTATAATTATAAATTATTATTATATTAAGCATTACGTTCTTTTTCTTCCATCCTTTGAATGTGTGTTAATGATGTAATGGATTTCTGTCACTTTAGAAAGAACGACCTTGAAATTCAATAGCTACCTTCTTGTCTCTTTGAATGAAGAGTACCTAAAACATAACTGCACTGTTTATCAACAAAATTAAGACGTGCGTATTAGAATAATTCACAAGTTGAAGTCTGACGAAAATTAGAATGATAATTGATTTCTCATAACCTTCCTAGTGCATCTACTTTAATTTCGAGACCTTAATCAAGGTTCCCCCATTAAAGAGATGTTCACACGAGTGTGCAAATTACCAATGCTTTAGAATGATGATCTCAAGCTCAACTATCAAGGAAACCTTTGTGAAAAACATGACACATAATTGTATTCTCTAATTCGTGTAATTTCATTCTATAAAATATGTGTGAGCAATCGATTACCTTCACGGTGTTCGTGAGTTAAATCTTTTAACTTGTGAAAGTGAAATGTACTCGAACTTGCAGAGCTGAAAATCTAAAAAGAGAATACTATCATTGATAGAATTGAATTAATTTTAGTAAGTAATACCAGAAATTGGAGTTATATTAAGTAAGCAAAACATTTAAATGAAAGATAAAGTAAGGAATGAAATATGAACTATCTTGAATTTTTATAATAGATGGTGTAGTATTTTGATAGACTAAACAAAAATATATAGATCGAAGTAATGTAGAATTTTTTTAAGTTAATAAATATATACCAAAATGACTTCAGAATATCTGCAACTAAATCATTTTCGCTTCATTCCGTCAAAGTGTAATAACATAACTGATAAAAAAAACATTTCATAAAATTTTAATATTTCCATTTTTAGCTACCAACCTAAATCGACGTAGCCTATTTAATACACCACCTCGAAAGGTCTACTGCTTTACCGAAGTTAGAGGCTTAAATATACCGTTCTCTGCACATCAGCAGTTCTTTGCCTGTATGAGTAATGTAAAAATGCAACATCCGGCTGTGCGGTAACTTTAAAGAACGGGACTTAAGGACGTTCCCCCTAAATTCTTGTTTTCGCTATCTCCTCCCCAAACTAAAGCATACTAAAGATTTTGAGACCTTTTCCGCTGAAAAGTTTTGAAAATATGACAACATCATTGCGAAAAGTTCATAATAAACTTCCCCGACATCAGAAGACTAAAGAGTGGGCATCAGTGCGTGGATCTCATACGTGAGCAAAATGCTACCGCTATACTAACAAGGTCATCCTTTAGGAGAGCAATCCGCTAGAGATTTTCCAGATGTTGATTTCGAGTGGATTGACTCCATTCATAACTCTCTTTAACTCTTCCGCACTTCCCCTCTTTATGTGTATTTTTTATGGGCGTGGGAATGCGCGTAACGTACGTACGGCTCTCGCATACCGATGAGCGCTAAAATCCCAGTGAACAGTTGAAAAGTGACAGACGAGTGGGTCGCAGGAACTTGTTTCCAGGGCGTGTACCTTCAACTGTCGATCCATCCGGAGTGGACTCTTACTCCGCGGAATTTTTATTTGGATACGTCGTGTAATGCCTGTGTACGTGAAGTATTTCAAGACATGAGTGGTGTAAAGTGCACGGGAAAGTTAACTTGGAAGGCCGTAGACGTAAGAGTTGGTGCAAGTAGGGTAAAAGCCATGCTGTAAATACACTGGCCATCCTGCCATTTCTTTCACTGTGGAAAATGAGACATCTCTTCATCTCTCTAATTGAATCAAATGAACAAGTAGAACCCAGATAGTCGATTTTAATCTACCGATATATCGTGAAGCGATATTTGATAAATCTTATCTTTCCATCAGTTACCTACTCTTAAAGCTATTCATGCATATGGTCAAGTGACCTAAAAAATCTCTCTCGATTTACCTTTTCACTGCATTTGTTTATCAAAATAAATTTTTATATTCATCCTGTTTGATATTTAGAAAGAAAACAGCTTAAGAAGTAATGTCTACAGAATACATTTCTTTTGTAAAGGAGAATGCGACTCCTTTACAAGAGAAATATATTCCGTGAAAATTCCTAAGTTGTTTTTATTTTAAGAATGGCACCGTTCCTCAAAGTCGACCATCAGCATGTAAGAATTCTGTGATTTGTTGGATACGTTTCATTATTTGATTGAAAGCTATTTATTCCTGCGCTTCTAATTCCCTGTCTACATTATATAATCAATATCCGTTCCTAATATTTACTTATGCAAATGGAGTTTCGCATCCATTTCGAAGAACTAACCTTTGATGTCACAATACTAACTAAAATTAACGTGATATTGGAATTACCCACATCGTAATCCAGTAACGTGGGTCGATTTGCTTACTTCATCTTCTCCAAGCCTATAATGGAGGTTTCCTCCGTTTAATTTTTCATACCTTATAATTAAATTTGATCTCGTCTTCTGAAGCTATTTCCATGCCTCGTTGCTATTTCTACCGTGACACATGATAAAAGATGAAGCATAAGTGCTTGGCGAGTTTGACTTGCAGTGCTATGGACTGGGATATTCCATCTAAACATCGTGAGTAGCGAGAAATGGACGCATTCCGTCATTATTTATGGAGTGTAAAAAGGAATTCGCGTCATTATCAGCTCTCTCTCTCTCTGTAGTAAACAAACTTTATGTTAATGGGATTAGGTTCATAAAACGGCTGTCAACCTCTCGACCCAATCCCCAATCAAGGACTTTCATCAAATGTGCCTTCAGAAGCGCTACCGAAGCATAATTTGCATTTCTCTTAGAACGGATTATTTCGGAATCCGCGAAAACGTATGCTTACTCGTTCTTGGAATACGCGTGTCATTTCTTACTCAGCATAATTAATTTCAGCGCAGAAATATAAATAGCGGAATCAGCAGACTTTTCAGAGAAGACATGAATTTCATGGATATATTTTGACACATATTCAGAAGTATGACAACAGAAACTCACAAGTAATATTTCTATCTCTCTTAAAATTATTTGCTTTCCAGAACGAAATAATGAACCCTACGTGAATTATTGGCATTTTTACCATTCACTTGGATTACAATGATGAACATATGTTTACCTATATTTTCAGTTTTTCCTCTTGATTTACTTGTCATTAAGAATTTTGGATCTAAAAACATCCCTATATGGAATCTATTTCTGTGACGTTCTTGCCAGTTGTGAGTCTTTTGATTTCTTAGATCCATTTCATTGAATGTTTTTATTGAATTCGATAATTTAGATAGTCTGTCGTGGTGAATTCTTTAGATACCTCCATGGAAGTATTACCTACCCCTTTACTTCTATCCCTTTGTGTCTATATATTGTTTGATTTTTTGTTTACCTCTGCTTTGAGCCTTTTTCGCTTGTCTGTAAATTTTGAACTTAGAGTTTTCGTTATCATTTACCATTCTTTTACCTCAAGGTATCCGATTTTTGTTTTTGCATTTAAAATGTGTTTCCACAATGACTGTTTTGTCAGCGCTTTAATTTTGTGCATTTTTAAATATTTTATTCGTATATTTTGGTTGAGTTGATAAATGGAATTAATTTTTCTGCATATTCTTCCTAGTCCTAGGTCCTTTGCAAATGCTAGACAAATTCTAGTTTTCAGCCGACTAATGTGATTGTTTGGCGAGTTTAGAGAAATTGTTTTTGTTTTGCTCCATACCTCCTTTAGTTTTTAAATTACAATGGAAAGATTCCCTTTTCTTCACATATTATTGTTTTTACCCCAAAGGACCTTAAGATTTCCCCATAAATTTATCTTTGGAATATGTTTTTACTAAATCCTATTTTCTGATCGACAGAGTTTAGAGGTCAGAGCAATTTTCTTCCGATGCGATTCGCTATCTACCGATTCGTGAGTCAACACAGCACAGAGTAAGTTTTACCACAAATTCTTTCATGGCCGAGTAATAACTTTAGCTTCATCCACAAGGATGAGGAACACGGCTGTAGCAAGACAGTTTCTTAGAGTTCGAGATCAATTCCGAAAAGTTCGTTGTTTGCGAGCAAACTAACCGTTGAAATTTTCCAACCAGCAGGGTTTAGGGTTCTCATTGGTCGCACTTTGTAAGTATAGTTCTCAATGCGTATTTCGGCAACTATGTTGCGATCTTCGGGAGATGAGAACAACTGTTATTCAGTTATTCTTCAGGTTATCAAAATAAATATTATCAATCTAATCAAAATTCTCATAGTTCGAAGCCGAAATCTACAATCAACGAATGTGAATCTACGTGGAATTTAATTCTTATGAAACTTGTCTCAAGTTAATGTGCACGTTCGCACGATTTTCAACCTCTGGTTCTCGAGTTTTAAGCAAACGTACACACATATATACATTAATATTGGGAAATCGCTTAATCGTAAAATATGTCAAGAATCGATTATTGCAAATTTGAAACGAAAGCTATATTTCACGAGAGTAATAAGCATCTGTATTCAATTACCCTTCTTTTGGTACTTGTCTCAATTTCATACGACTGTTCCTTCTTATTTAATTTTGCAAAAGAAATTAATTCTATATATATTATATGAATATATTCGAATGATGTTGGTTCAAACCCAACAAAGTTATCGAATGAAAATGAGACAGTACAACCTTCTCAGGTCTCAGAGAACATGAATGCAAAGGTTGACGCAAATCGGACAAATGGTGTGGACTCCGATCTTAGACAAACCTACAAACAAACCCACAGAATTTCTGCTTTGTATATTCAAGCAAAAACTGCTTGCATCCCGCAAGCCAAAGCCGAAGCTGACATTTTCACCTCACTAATTTTATTTAAAATAATCCAATCATTACTCTATACAATTATCCTAATCATAGAATCTAATAATTTTGCATCGAATTTGTGGTGGGTTTCCCTTATAAAGAACAAGAAAAAAGAACGCATACCTTAAGTGTTCTTTTTATCGTAATCCTTTATCCCCAATATATAAATAATAATTTTCTTGCGAATCACTGTCCAGCTATGATTTTTCTATACCAAGTGTCCCGTAAGCTATTGCTAGGCGGGGAATGTCCGGTAAGGAATTGTTTCTAAGAGTGGCTGTCCAGCGAATAATTTCCCTCGAACTCTTCGTAGCAAATTCTAGTTTCATGTTTTAGTTTATATTCTTTCAAATTCGAAGAAAAAATTTGTGAAGAATAAGATCGTTTGAAGTCGTCGTACTCCAAATTTCCCGTCATAACGGCAAGCTAAGGGAAGACGTAAGAAAGTTAAGCATCAAGTATTAGATGTACTAATACAACTGAAAAAATTATCTTTCATTAAATCATATTTTGTGATGGCTTCCCTAAATATTCCTACTCATAGATTTCGGTATTTATCAATGTTCAGTTTTCTGTCGTACATGAAATTGTAAAAGGTGTTCATATTTTTATGAATAATTCTTTAGACTAAGGCTATCGTTCCTTAAAATTAAATTTTACCGAGTAAGACTATATGATCGATTCGTTATCAGTTGCCCCAAATTTGTAGACATTTCCAAGAGTTTACTTACTTTTTTTCGTAGATTTTCGCGTTCTCAGGGACCAATAAGATGTGTTAATATTAAAGTTAATACGTGTCTCGTTAGCTTCATTCGCGTTATGTTACTCAGTTTAAATGAAAGAAATCGAGTAGCGGTTTCTTTTTAGTATCCATCATCGCGAAAGACGAAGGGTGATTTCCACTACGGAACATGTTTGCGATATCCGTTCGAAGCTCTGCTCTCAATCGACAAATATTTGACTTCGCCGAGCGAAATTGAGGACTCGTTTGGAGGTTGTTATTTGAGGATTGAGAAATTGCACCGAAATTTGAGTGATGTGGGTGGAAAAATAATCTGCATATTCTAAGTGAAAGTCTTTGTTATTCGACTACTTTAACGTAAAGGTTCGTAAGGTTAAGACTCACGTCACCGTATTCCCTCGAAGTTTTGACGAAGTTAACTTTGAGACTAACCTCTAAAGAAATCAGGGATGCATAACCTTGAAGGATGCATCAGCCGGTGACGAGGCGATGAGATTTTAACGATCGTCTGTTTGAATGCATGAAAAAGAAAAGAATGTATTAGGGCATGATCTTACGATGAAGAAGCATTCTTCCTTTCTTTCCTCTCCTCTCCCTTCGATCACTTTTATTTATGGAAAGTAGTCATCAAGGAGCATTAATGCGTTAGATTAGATGATGTTTGTTACGTTTATGTATAGTATTACTTTGAAGAAGGGTGTATGCACTGACATTTGGTTGAAAAAAATACTGTTCAAGTTGGATGAATAGAACAAAACGTAACTGAAGGGTCCGATTACATTGTTGTAATATATTCTAGAAAGCATATTACTGTTAAAAAATTTACTTGCCATCAGCTGTGAGTAAAGCAACACGTGATGTATATTTCTGCAATAATCTGCATTGCTTTTCAGTATCAGGTACAATCATTCTTAAAGGGCATAGCCTTGTCGTTACAGCTGCGACTTCCAACAGCAAGTTTTCAGCCTTCCTCTTCATTTCATTATATGAAGTACATCCCATTACTGTCATCTAAACTTTTGAGTGAAAGTGCTCGGTCGATCTTTGAGTTCTTTATCTAGAATTGTTTCCTTCAATATACATTGAATGAAGTTCTTTCAGAGTGTCTGATAACCTTTGCTTTCCTTATCCTAATCGTTAGAAAATTCTCCACCTTTCTGAACTTGATTTAGCACTTTTTCATTAGTTTTCCTATCTGTCCAACTGGTTATCGTCATTCACTCCCAACATCTCTGAAGACTGTTGGTTCAGTTAAGTTTTTCTCAGGTGCATAGATATTGCTTAATCGATAAAATTTCTCCCAACGAAAGGAAAAAAGAATATTTAATGAATAGGGTATTGTTTGTTCCACCTGAAAGGATAAGAAACGGACTAAGTAATGAACCACACTCTGAGGATTAAGTTCCCGGAATCTAAAATGAAGAAAGAGATTATTCGAAGAAAAAACTTCAGCACTTAAATAGAGCCCTTGATTTCCTTTCTTTGATTTTCCAAACCACAAACGGTTCATATGACAATACAGTGGTCAATACGGCAATAAAACAACAAAGTAGATCAACACGCAGTAAAAATCTGTTGATGAAGTAGATCAAAATAAAGTCATAGTACATTTGGCATTGAAACCACAAATGGTTATAATACCCTATGAATCAAATCTCAAAGGATGAGAGTGCGAATTCAAGTTGAAAATTCGCTCTTAATGAATTCACCCCTCGTAAAATAAAAGTCAATCCCATTTAATCGCAGTTTGAAAGCAAATAGATCCACCCTTAACCAACAATGGCGATTATTTATGCATCGAATCTGCCTATCATACGCGTCGATGAGATTCACGGCAGAGCAGACGATGAAATCAAAACTATGCAGTCTGAGTATTGAGATAGTGTAAACAAAACATCTCACTCGACAAGCACAAATAAGGTGGCGATGATTCCGTCAATTTATCTCTCGAGAGATAACCATGACTCTTTGGAAAGTTACGCCTCGTGGCAAAGTCTAGCAATACCCAGAAGCTCTTTCCAAGGAGTACAAACAGCATTACTTCAATTAATTCTATCAGAGTTATGAATACCATTCCTTTTAAAAGATAGTTGATGGCAATGAGGTATCCTTTTTCCCTCCTCTATTTCATGCGTAATGGATAACTTTCGTAATGGATAACACATATTTTCCATCCGATATCCTTCAAATTTTAAAGGGATTTTCTAAAAACGACTGAGGCTTTACCTTCAAGACTGCAATAAGTGCCGTCATGCCATTGGCATTAAGGATGTTTCGCACATGAATCGTACGACTGCACTTCAATTTTGTTTTCATAGCTACATGGTCCAGTATGCGACTGACCCTCAGTGAATCCCTTTAATGACTTTTTGATATTTTCCTAAGGACGCGAACGTTTAAAGGAATTTCAGCAGCTTAAGCAACAGGGATGAGGAAATTTACTGCAGGAAGGCCTCCGTAGTGATGGAATGCTTGATGATCGGCAAAATATTTTATTAAGTTGTAAGTTCATACGGAAGCTCATATATACTTTACCTTGAATTTATTTTGAAGTACTAGAACTATCATTATATAATTACTGATCCGTCATACTGCTCTTCCTTCAATGTTCTTTAATTGATTACATACATCTGAGATTGTTGCACATCCATGAATTATCTCATTTCACCCTTACTGTAGATAAGGTATAATTTCCCAAGGAAGAATGGACTTGAAAAAAGTCTGACTGGACCGGGAATCGAACTCGGGTCTCCCAATTGCCGGTCGGGTGAGCTCTGTCCGTTGAGCTATCCCGGCAGAACAGATTTGTTCTGCCGGGACCCGGAGACCCGGGTTCGATTCCCGGTCCCGTCCGACTTTTTTCAAGTCCATTCTTCCTTGCGATTTTTCCTGGGTGCGCACCATCTTGCGCAAAGTCACCCTTACCCGTTTTCCAAGGTATAATTTGTTTTTTAATTATGGTAAACTCGTCAGAGTTCCACTTCAGTCAGACGATCCGATAGTTCAAACAGCTATTCAGTGAAGGCATCAAATTTTACATTTTAATATCTTTAACTACATACACGTATGCGATCCGCTTTTCGGCGTGTGGCAGGGGAATATGACTCTGCTTTCCTAATTGATTATTTTCGCGTATTGTTGGCGGAAAAAAAGAATTTTTAAAGTGGCACGTTCCAACAACTATTTCCCTAATTTTTTTGGCAGTGTCATAACGGCCTATATACTAGGGAAGACGCATAATACAATAATAATAACAATGATTCGTCTTTATTTGGGCGAGATTGAGTTTTCTTAAGTGCTCGTCCATATATATTACGAATATGGGTAGCACATGTTAAGTTATTCGTAAAGAATATTCCAAGATATTTCGCCGATTCTAGTGTTAATAAGTGTTCCCCTCGGAGGCTATACGAATCAGAATCAGAGCCGTCTGAAAGGAGGTGCTGTGGGAGGAGGGGGTAGTCACACGCGCCACTGGATGTCACAACTTTTGAGAACATCAGTGGAGATAGTATTCGAAATAAGTTTGAAAGAGTATAAAAAAAGAAGGAATGCTTTGAAGAATAATTCTAGCAATGCTAATAACAGAGGCTTAATTGCCATATTCAAAGTTAAAATGAAAAGAAAATTACTCAAGATCGAACTTTTTCCAAGAGGGGCGGACAGATTTATGTACTTTGTCAATCAACCGTGAGGAAACTTAAGAAACTGAGACAACAAAAATGATTGACAGTATCGGATGTGACATAGTTAGAAAAATTAGTCTTAATAAAATGGTTTCAGTAGTTATCAATAATTCAATATAAGCAAATAGCTTTTATATATTTTCCTAGGTTTTAGAAAATTAAATGAAAAATTTGTTCGTTTAAGTGGGGAACGTTCCTCGTTATTCGATTTAAATCTTTCCATAGGGTTTTTCTATACTTTCAACTTTCTATTCCTCTGTAAATTACCGTGCCTTTCGCATAAATACTATCTTTAGTGTTAGTGTGATTATTAAGGTCATTGATCTATAATAAAAATAGTAACGGTCCGATTACGCTACCTTGAGGAATGCCCCTGGTAACTTAAACCACTTTGTAACTGATACCATCCACTACTACTCGTTCTTGTCTAAGAGGAAGTGCATTATCCAGTTTATTATTTTCAATTGCAACCACTAACTTTTAAATTGTATAATAATGTGGGACCTTATCAAGAATCCTTATTCCAAGAATCTTCATATTTCAATGACTCACGACCCTGAGGCTGATATATGCAGAATAACTTCATTCATTACAATTCGACAAATTATCAGCTAATATTCGATATGTTACCAAGAAAAATCAAGCTATACTTAAGACAAGATTTCGTCCAATTTTTTTTCTTCGGCGATACACTCACATAGTAGAGATTCGGAATTGATTTTCTCGAAACATCCGTTTATGCCGAGTGATGAGCCCTGTGATGCGGGGGAGTGATGCTGGTGGTGCAAGGCGCATTTTCACCGCATTGAGATTTCTCCCCTTCGCAGATCTCATTACTGCCCCGGAGATTGATGAGGAGGACAGGTGGGAGGGGAAAATGGCGGGAATGATGACGATGATGCATAGCCCTTGTGGCTTGCTAAGGGTCTTCTTTCCCCACTCTCATACGACCCTATTCCCTCAAAGGGACCACATTCACTATTCAATGCTCTCAGCCGTGTCTTTCCATCCCTCTCTGCCTTCTTCGAATTATCTTTGCTTTTCCCTCGTTCTTTTTCTCATTCCACCCCATCTTTTTGTAGGGATCCCACCCTCTTCACCCCTAAAATGGTGCGTAATTTCTGGAAGGGAAGCTTACCATTCAGTCTCCTCGCGCATTTTGTCATATTTTGTTCTCTCCTGTCTCAGGATTATCGAGATTTCTCCATTCCAACTTTCAAATTTGAAGTGGCAATAAACTAACCACTTGAAAAGGTATGCTATGCGGACTTTATCCTTTAAAAATCATGATAAATACCATTCAAAGTCATAGTTTTGAGATAATAACCACCTACTATGTGGACATATTATCTTAATACCATTTTAGTATACGGAAAATAGCACTTCAAATCTTTGGGAGATGGTAAAGTATAAGATGTCGGAGGGGAATTTTTTTCCATTAAGTGAAGCCCTTGTATTACTACTTACATCATATTTACATTTATTTATTTATTGAACGATTGAGGAAACTAACATTATCTAACATTACATAACATTAAGCTCCTGGTCCTGAAGAAATACCAGCTCGTGTATTCAAGGAAGTTGCGGAAAGCGTAGCCCCCTTTCTGAAAATAATTTTCGAAAAATCTATGAACGAAGGAAAAGTTCCGAGAGATTGGAAAATTGCGAATGTTACTCCAATATTTAAAAGCGGCTCAAAGGAGGATCCAGCGAATTATAGGCCTATATCTTTAACGTCACTGAGCGGAAAAATAATGGAACATATAATAGTTAGTTCCTTAATGGGTTTTCTCGACACGTCCAAATTCATAGTGAGTAACCAACACGGTTTTCGTAAGACACGATCCTGCGAGTCTCAGCTAGCGTTGTTAGTTCACGACATTTTGAAATCGGCCGAAAATAAAAAACAAGTCGACGCGATATTTTTAGATTTTCGGAAAGCATTTGACAAGGTTCCACATGAGAAATTATTGTACAAATTACAAGTTGCAGGAATCAATTCACAGGTAATAAATTGGATAAAGGACTTTCTCACCGATAGAGAACAACGAGTCGTGTTAGATGGTGTAAGTTCCAATTCGGTTAAAGTGACCTCGGGCGTACCACAAGGAAGTGTAATAGGACCGTTACTATTTTTAGTATACATCAACGACCTTAGCAGTAACATTAATAGTAAAGTTAGGATATTTGCGGACGACACGGTCATTTACAGGGAAATAGGAAACTCAGAGGATAGATTAACCCTATCGTGCGACTTAGATAAAATTATGAAATGGTGCGATGATTGGCAATTAGAACTCAACATAGATAAATGTTCAGTAATGAACTTCTTCCCAAGGAAAAATAATGCCAACGATTATACGTACAGGCTCCAAGGTAAAACTTTATCAACAGTAGAAACGGTGAAATACCTTGGAGTAACCCTCACTAATAACTTAAGCTGGGGTACCCACATCCATAAAATATGTGGTCGAGCGCTTAGAAAACTTGGATTTGTGAAGAGAATTGTCGGTAGAAGCGATGAAAAAGTCCGTGAGAGATGTTACGTTGCGTTGGTCAGGCCTCACTTGGAATATGCGTGTAGTGTATGGGACCCTGCAGAGAAGTGTTGTATTCGGGAATTAGAAAAAGTGCAACGGAAGGCGATACGTTTTGTAAAGAATTGTTACGACAAGACAGTGAGTGTAACGCAAATGCTTCAGGACGCAGGATGGGAATCTTTAGAAAATAGAAGGCTTAGACAAAGACTAAATCTCCTTGATAAATTTAGAGAAAGCACGTTCGTAGATGATGTAGCTGACATAATGCGCCCCCCATGTTACATAGGCCGTTCAGACACTGCGAGAAAGATCAGAGAAATAGATGCTAAAACGAATCGATACAAGAATTCATTTTTTCCGCGAACGATACGCGAAAGTAATAGATTAGCGAAGTAAATTCAGTAAATTCATGGTGCTTGCACCCCCTGCCACACGCCGAAAGGCGGCTTGCAGGGTACTAATGTAGATGTAGATGAACATTATAATATAAGAATAGGATCACCAAGGATCATCTCAATGTTTATCTTTCTTCTCTTCTTCTCTGGTTGTAAATATGCTATGTTCATGATAGAATATATTTCTTTACCTCAGGTGTATACTTTTCAGCACATTATTCCTTAATATAAGGTCTTTAATCTCTCTCTTAAGCCGAGACTGAAAGTAAACATTTTCTTTTTCCATCAAACATGTTAATTGGTAGTACATACATAGGCTGAAATGTAAGATTTTAACTGTCTGCTTTTACGTTTCATATCAAGGTTTTTTATTATGATTTCTCGTAAATTTAGGGGCGTCAATTGATTACAATGAAAATTAAATGTTGCCAGTACGCAACTAGTCTCTATCGCCCGGAGTTTTACTGTAATTTTACTTTATATCAGTTAATAATATGATCAAATTACCATTGAAATAATAATGACCATTCTTATTTCTCAGCTGATGCCCCATTCCGGTAGAGAAAATACTGAAAAATGCTTCCGCAGTCATCCAATTATATATCAAGTACGTTTTCGGGAGGATTACTCGATAACGTAATTTACAGAGAGCTGATACATCATCACGAAATTCCGTGAGAGCGACATTCCGACTAATGGATAAAAATTGTGACCACAATGTCGTGGTCATTGAAAGCGGTAACCTAGGCATGATTCTCATGAAATCATATACAGTGCTATCTCGACTTATGAAATTAATTTATTTCAGTTGGAAACTCAAAATGTTGTATCTCGAATCCCCTTTTTCCAATATATATTTTTGGTTTTTTCGGTTCGTATTCCAAATATATATTCGTATGTAGTGGTCAAAATGATTTAAGATACAATTTCATGTACAAAGCGTTTGTAAGTCTAAGTTCCACTGTATTAAGTGATCGCGATCTACTACGAACTTTTCTGCATCTAAAAAGTACGACGAAATTCAACATGAGAAACGATTACCGAATCGACTACACCCAACCTTCCCTCCATGCATTTCTGCAATTCGGAATCCGTCCGTTTTCTGGCAAAAATGATCCATCGCAGAATTTGAAATGGTAATGCCCCATCGCCTTTTATTTATGACTTGGTTCTTTGTCTGCCACAGGCACCGCTCCGAATCAACCAGCAACACTCATCCTTTCCATCCCTTTCCCCCTTCGCATTCTATCCCTTTTAATCCGTTCGCTGGATCGCATAATTTTTCGCGGAAATAAGGGGTCCTTGGAAAAGAGGCAATTGGTTGACTCACCGCCGGCTGGCGAATCCGATGCGAAAAGGGGGACTTTTGGGGACTGCGAGCTTTTCCCGTTTCGGGCTGATCGGCCATGTGTGGACGCCAGAAAGGGATTCGTCGAATCGTCGCAGTTAATTGCATCCCAGCATGTGGCAGAACATGTGGACCTAAGAGTGATTCCAATATTATTTGAATGACTGGGCTAATAGACATGGATATACGCATGAATTCGGCAGTGACGCTTTCGCAAAGGGAAATATAGTGTTGATATTTCCAGCTTTCTGCGTCATATTTTGCGTCTAAGGAGAGAATTTTGGATTCTGTAAGAAATATTTGTCCCGCAGTATCCCGTGTCATTCACCAAAAGAGGTAATTATTGTAGAATAATTCATTGAAAGAATGCTGATAGACCAAAGATAAAGTATTTGTGTATATAAATAGCTTATTTTTCACAGAATATATGTATGAATTAAGAAGAGAAATTACCATTGATGGCAACATATAAGGAAGGAATTTAAAACATCAAAAACATATTATTGATGGTTTTTAATGTTTTAACTTTTTGTTGCATTTCATAAATACATGATGGAATTGGAACACCACACACTATCAAAAGCCATAATTTTTTATAGTTTTTTGTGTTTTGATTCCTTCACGTATGCATAAAATGCAGCAAAAACTAATACGTAACCAATACCCGTTAGTAAACTCTTACAGTTTGTGTTAATTTAACTATTTGATAGGGAAAGATTTTGATATATTTCTGAATTGAATCATTAAACAATTCACTTACTGAATAGCGATGAAGTTTCATAAGCATTTAATAAGGTTGATTCATTCCTTTATTCAAAATATTTTCCCCTAATTTAAAGGTAGTTAAATCCTTATTTAGGTTTGGGTTGAAACGATGCTGATCAATTAGTTAAATCCTGCGACATTTTATCTCTATGTATCGGTGATTTTGATATTTTACTGATATTATCTCGCAAAATTATGATTTGCAATCTGACTTCTTATCAATATTTTTCACAATGTCGAGAGGTTACCGCTGAACTAAGTTATCCGAAAGTATCTTAATACGTCATTTTACTTTCTTTAGCAATAAAAGTTGATTTGCATAATTGAAAATAGCATAATTCCCGCAGAACTTCAAAGGAAAATCCAGGCCATTTACGTCCGCTGTCGGTCGGCCATCATTATCGCTTGAGTTTCATTAAAATTCATGTGGAAATATTTGACTTTTAGTCATTTATATGAAACACATTTCAAAGTCGGTTAGCTTTCCTCGATCATTAAGATTTTTCCTTGTTAACTAACTCCTTTAACTCCGAACTTCCTTCCTCCCTATTTACTAGCTAAATAGCTTCCTCGCCTCCAGTGATTCATAATTTGGCATTTCCTCTTGCTTCATCAAGATGCCGATTTATCCATTTTCTCATATATTTTGATAGTATTTCGACATATTGCTCAAATTTTGTGTACGCCGGTGAAGATTTCGCAGAAAAAATTGTATATTTTAGGAATAGTTCAAACTGATTTTCAGTTATTATTGCAGGAATAAAAACAATTGATATAAAAATATTTTAATTCAATCAAAGAATTCTGATAGTAGCCCTAATACAGCTTTTATCGCATAGCTAATGTTTATTTGGCTTTTATATCTAAGGTTGTATTTTGTGTGTATAAAATAGTGCAATTTCATTTATTCATGCTAGAACAATAACGGATTATAGTTATTAAATGTGTAATTTATTGTAAAGATGCTATATGGAATGTGTTCTTTAAATGTATTACGTAATAATTTTACAATAAGTTATCTATATTTATAGTATGATGGGATCATGATTTTATGTAGAATTTATAATAGGTAAGAATGTGTTGTTAAATGTAAAACTGTAATATATGTTTAATATGACGAGATATCAGTTCACCTTCAGTTATCCTTACTGAAAAATGATGTGATTGTCGTATGGCAAGGAAGTACTATTGCTATTGATTAAAAGAAACATATTTTCGATTTTTTAATGAAAGGTATCCATATTGATAAACAATACGAAAAAAATTCACCCAATTTTCTTACACGGTTCTACAAATAGATTTTTTTAATAATAATCAGAACAGTTTATCGGGGAAAGGTTTAATTTCGGCACACTATAGCCTAGATGTTGCGCCACCCTCTTCGAGCTCGCGCACTGGGCAAGTGTCCGCCCTCACGACGGCCTCACGTATTCATTAATATGCGAGGAATATTGCTCCCATTGAGATCAAGAAAACGCTGCACTGGCCCAAAATGAGCGACGGCTATGCTTGAGAAAAAAGTTACATTCTAAAAGGTAAACTCTCACATAATGTTGACAGTGATTTATATTTCTTATCCGAAGTTAACACATCATTACTTCAGCGGCATATAACATCGAATCAGACGAACGTTATGACGTCAGGACCTCTGCTCACTTTTATTCTATTCTAGTAATTATCAAAACACATCTGGCTGTTTACTTTTGTGGAATACACCTTATTTACACTCAGAAGGTTAAAACGATTACGCAATTAATAGTCACTTCCTAGATAAATCTTCCTACTAATTTCTACATGAGCGATAGTTATGACATAACATATAACGCAAAAAACACATTTTCTTAATGAAAAAATGGAGATTATAATGTTATTGATTATTTTGTTATGCCCTATTTATTTTTAAACATCAGCGAAGACTGGAGGGAAGCGGAGGGTCCCTAACCATTTGAGACTCATACCTCTGTGAAATTAGGATCCAATTTGCTCCATTATCTTCATTGATGGTCAGATTTACATTTCGTTCTGTGGTTTTTGAATGTTCCTGAATGCGAAGTGGGCAGGAGACAAAACCAGGCGTCCATTTGTGTGCCGTCGAGTAGAAATTTCTTTGAAAACCACCGCCATGAACACAACCGCGATTTGTGGGGGGCATTAAGGGCAATTATCGTCGAATTCGTGCTTTTTGGAACTTTGATTGTGAATTGCAGAGTTAATTAGTGTATATTCTCATCCCAGTTTCATACCGAGTTCACATTTTATGGTCGGGTAGAATTTAATTAAGGAGAGAATGAAATATGCGTCTGAACGCATGGAAGAGGCCGCGTGTTGAGTGTTAGTTATGAGTTGATATTCAATCCGTGAAATAAGTTATCGTTATGGTCGAATGAATTTTTTGGTACGCTGTAAAAAAGATATTACTTTATGAAATTAGCTATCGTAGTTTTGAATATTTGTGGATGTAAATCCACTCAGTCCACAGTTTTGGAGATCCCAAAAATAAAGTGATAAAACTCTGCTGTTATTCGAAAGTAATGAGATTTAATTCCACCGGCAGTTTTTCACCGCAATGAAATCTATCCGTGGACTGGAATCGAATTTAACGATCTCATTTTTCATATCTGCTGTTAATAATCTTTGTTTACGCAAATGTGTTGGCAGTATATTTCGTCTCCCACTTCGTAACAAACGGAGACTAACGATGAATATTTTAATGGAAAACGGAAGAATTTCAAACTAAACAGCTTCATCGATTTCTGACAATTCAGATACTTTATTTCGTCCATCACGATGGTAATAACCTAAAGAGGTTTTGAGAGTCCCATGTTTTGGTACGGTAAGAAACTGTGCAGCTTCATCCAGAAAAATTATACAAACCCACAGAGCACTCATACACTTACGAAGAAAACGTTTTGTTTGGGCGTAAGAAATTCAAATAATTGCAATAAGAAATTTATTTCTATTCGACATATCTCTGAAAGAAGGACAATATTCAATAGACAATATTATATACCCAGAGATAATAAATGGGCCGGATTAGTAACCAGAGAGGTGTACTCTGTAAAACGTTTATACCAGTAAATTTCTGCATCTTGCTGCATTTCGATAAATTATGTACTGGAGGTAAATGCAACACGTCTGTTTAAGTTAAGATCTATCATTAAAAAGTTATGTTCACTGTTTGGCAAGTTTGATGATTTATGACACAGCTATTCATTAGAAGGGTAAACTATACCTGTGGGGAGCAGTTTACTTTCACTTGCACGGTTCACTCTCCCGAGTTAAAATCAGCGATCCAAACCGGTAAGAGAGCCATACGTTTGATACCAGCTCTTTCCGAAATGATGAACCTCTGAAGCACGGGAAAGAATGAAAAATGATCCTCTGAGATTGGACAGAATATTTGGTTGAGTTCAGACTGATACAGGGGTTTCTCCCTTATCATTAGCCTCCCAAGTGTGCGTCGATTTTACACCTGAAAGCCACTGTCTTAGTTACGCATAAAGGTGAGGGCCTCCGGAGCCGTCTGATTGGGGGAACAGACGTTAGGGGTCCCGCGCGTCTAAGTGTCTGAGCCTTTGAGAATCTCCTGTGGAAATTGCCTTCGAAATAATTCATCTGGAAGATAGAAGAGTAATACGAGAGGATTGTCCTAAGGCCCAAATAAATTATAAAATGCTGGAGAAGATTCCAATGGTACTTACGTCAAACTTAAGGAAAATAATAAATTGACTATTTGAAAAATAGAACTAAAGGTAAATAATGATAAGAAAATGTGTGCGATGGTGGAAAGGAATGGCTTTCGAAAAATATACCTGAATTGATATTCTTGTATAAAATGAAACAGCAAAGAAGCTCAATGTATGACTTTTCCTTTCTAATAAAATTAATTTCAAGGAAAGTACAATATTCTTATACAATACAATTTATAGTTGGTAGAAGCGAAGAAAAAGTCCTTGAGTGATGTTACGTTGCGTTAGTCAGGTCTCGCCTTGAGTATGCGTGTACTTAACGGGATACTGCATAAAATTGTTATTTTCGAGAATAAGAAAAAGTACATCGAAAGGCGATACGTTTTGTAAAAAATTGTTTCGAGAGTGAGTGTTTTTTAAATGCTTCAGTAGAAGGATGAGAATCTCTAGGAGATAGAAGATTTATTGAAAAGTTTAATTTATTTTATAAACTCAGAAAAACCCATTCTTAAAAGATGTAGCCGATATTATCATAGATTAGATTGAAGAGTAGACTAAAGTCTCAATCTCGCCCAAATAAAGATGAATTATTGTTAATATTATTATATTATGCGTCCTCCCTTGTATATAGGCCGTTCTGACAATTCCATTAAAATTAGGGAAATACAAGTTAGAACGTGCCGCTTAGGACGCAGGATGGGTATCTCTTGAAGATAGATTGAAACAAAGGCTTAATTTATTCAATAAATTCAGAGAAATTAAACTTTTAGAGGATGTAGATATTATGCGTCCTCCCGGTTATATAGGCCGTTCTGATTCTGAGAGAAAAATTAGAGAAATAGATACTAGAAACTGCCACTCATTTCAAAAATTAATTCTTTTCGCGAACGATACGCGAAAGTAATCGATTGGGGAAGCAGAGTCATGGTGCATGCACCCCCTGCCACAGGCCGAAAGGCGTCTTGCAGGTTACGTATGTAAATGTTGACGCACAGTAGCTCTATGTTTGCGAAAAATAGCAGATTTTTGCTTTCATAAGTAACGAAAGATTATTTTTACTCTTTCAGATCCTCATAAGGAATCTGAATTTGAAATGTTGCATTTAAATGAGAAATTTGATCTGACAACTGACCGACCAACTGCGGCAGCTCTTCAGGTCAGGACCCTAAGGACGGCCCTTTGGGTGCCTTAAATTCGGAATCAAGCACAATGCCGATGAGGAAATTGAAGATCCAAAGATTCAAAAGAAGAGCGGCGAGCAATGACCGTGCGCTACTTTAGTCGGAATGCGCCACAGCGACGCAAAAGAGGCGTAATTGCCTCCTCGTTAAGCCTTTTAGAGGTGCGGAAGGATGCAACTCCTTCGCATGTTTTCAGCGCTGCTTTATCGCACCCGCGCACTAACTAACTGTTCCCGAGAAAATTGCATTCTTCTCTCGACTTCTTGCCTTTTCCGGGTATGCTGATGGCCGACGATGGGATCGAATCCTCCTTTCCCTTTGTTACAAGTTTTCGCCTTCCTTTCGGAGGCAAAAGGGTGGAAAAAATCGAGAGCGAGGAAGCGAACTCGCTCAAGAGCAGAGGCAAAAAAGAGAACGCGCACGCAAAAAGGATGGCGATGTAAAGCAGACAGAGGAGCGAAAATGGCAAATTAAAGCCGTGGATGGAATAAAGGAAGGCCTATGTTTCCAAGGAAGAGCCTTCTTATAGATGCGCTGTTTCGCTATGAAAATGGGCACGAGTAGAATACATGTGAATGAATCTTGGAATGAAGAATTTAGGATGTTTTTCTATTAGATTTCTTCCAAAAACAGGAAATGGACGTAGAGAATAGTCTTCTCTGTGCTAAATTTCCGGGGGTATTTATAAATTCAAATATTCTTGTGACAAGGAAAGGCTGGTATTTCGTTCTTCACTATGTTTTATCATGACTGAACAAAGTTCTTCTGGAAACATACAAGTATGATAAATGGTCTGTATTTCTATTCTCCAAAATATTATTAATCATTCAGCCGCATGGCTTCACCGTACAAAGTATTTACATCTTTCCTTAATACTTATTATCAATCATTGTCGGATGCAATTGGACACATTTCATGATAAAAATCAAATAGGTGTAACACGATTAATGAGTGCGTTTACTTTTAATAGATAAGGCCTTTAAATTAAGTGGGATAGGTAGTAAGGTGTAATTAAGCAAGATTCTATTCCATTTCGCCAGAAGAGCATTTCATTTCCAAGTTTTTCTCTCAGCTAAAATCGATAGGTAGTGCAGATGAAGTTTTATGGGCATCTCTTTTTATCACAGCTGCAAGTACACTAAAACAGAATAAATCACCTTCTCTTTAAAAAGACCTTCCTCATTTCTGCACTATGCACAAAATTAAAAAGAAGTATAATAGATTAAGAAAGAAAGTAATAATTTTATAGATTTAAACGGTATTACAGATAAATAATAGCAGCATCATTGGCATGAAAAATGGATGGATTTTCTGAAAGTATAACCAACTTGTCTGTTTTATAAGGAAAAGAATATGTATGGAATTCTACATAAAACGTCAGGAATTTTTCAATGCTGCACATAGGATATTGCAAAGACATAGAAAATATGGAAATGAATACATGCGTGGATAAATCTGTAATAAAAAGGCAGACAGAAAGATTGCTTTCTTAATCTTGTGGGATGTATAATTAATTACAAAAATTAAATAGATTTACTGTGTTTAAATTTACTTTAAATCAGTTTTGAATGCGCACTGTAATGAATATTAAAATTTTACCCGATTTCCTCAAAGTATTATATTACAACTATTTACATAAAGGAATATAAATAGGAAAGAAGCACAAGTATTGTATGAATCATTACTAAGGGGATATTAATCACCTCCGCGTATCAAACCGAGTCGAAGGAAAATCCCTAATAAATCTCTCTAAAGATAGAAGCAGATGCTTCCATCATAAATACGTTTATGCGGAGAAAATTTGTAATTAATTGGTAAAATTTTCCATTCCCTTACTCTACCGTTTTATTTCTGTTCGATTTTTTATTAGATATGGTTTACCTATAGTAGCTTGCTACTTTCATTTGCTCTCCGAACATTTCCGAAAATTCTCGAGCCCGCTTTCCCTTAAAAACTACTAAAATAACGCCGATAGTTCAAGAAATACATTATCATCTTCGGTATTTAACATTAAAATAAGCGTACTCAATTGGCAGTGTAACATCCATAAATTACGAAACAGCCTGCTCCGCGCTTCAATTCTTCATTATGTTCTGCCGCTGAACATTTTCGACTTTCAAATGCGGAGGAGTCCATACGATACGTTCGCCCTTTCCTGAGGTCGCCAGCACTTCCTCTTCGCATGATGCATGGACATAAACAAGGAGACGTTCGGATAGGTCAGTTCGTCGTAGTCCCATCTCGAGAGAGAGTGATGCATTTTTCCACTCCATATAGATGGCGCTAAAAGATCCGCGGAGCCATTAAAGAGGAACGGCGAGCGCGCCCTAAGACTGTCTTATATGGCGATTCCTCGGAAGGTGGGATGGACTAGGAGGGCGATAACAGCTTAGAATGATGATGCATCGCCGCACTTCTAATCCGCTCATAGAAAACGAGGGACGGAATCGTAAAACACATCGCGACGGGGGGTGGGGGTGAGGCTCTCAAAATGAGACGATATGAAAGCGGCCGACGGACATATAAATTTATGCCCTTTGTCGAGCGCGGTCCGTGAAATAACATTTGGTTATATCCTCGTAAAGGGTCCTCTTTTGGTGATTAACACGTTCACGTTGGGATTGTTAATTTGAACATCTCGGGGACGAAGTCGGCATGCGTAGGGTTGCTCCGGGATTTATTCATTAATATTTCACTCGTGGAAATATTTCGAACTCATTTTTTCCCTTTATTGCCCACATCGTGAAAGCTGTGGAGGCATTATTTCCTGATTATTATGCCTGAGGATGGTTTATTTTAGGATTATTACACCGAATATTTATGCAGTGTCATCATGTGATACTCAAGTTCTGTAACGGAGCATTTTTTCAAAGGAGCTACGGAGAGTTGAACCTCCCAGGGTAAGAGTGCAAGAACCCCTTGCCAGTCCTCCCCGAGATCTAACCCAGAGAGGGAAAAAATTAGAATTTTCCTCCCCTTTAGAATCCTTCCATCTATTTCCTCAGTGATCATAACTCACGTCGTGGGACATGTATGGAAGTGATCCTCCACGTAGAGAGAGGGGCCACTCCCGCAACCACCGAACCCACGTCCCCAGACAACGGAGCAACCCACACTTCCTTTTTTCTCTCTCCCACCACTTCAAATGGCGCGCGTCTCCTTTGACCACACCCAAACCACTGGGAGTCCCTCAGCCCACGTCACACCTACTGTTCCACCCACCCTCTCCGTAGGCTGCGTTTTACTGTGTGCAATAACACAAGATAAATACGAGGCAAATCCGCTTCTGGTGAGAAAATTGTTTGTCAAACACTCAAGGTGTGATTATGTTCGCTGTTGAATTGACAGGAAATTTTGTGTAGGGCGTAATATATCGTGTTAATATATTCATTACCGCTCTCAACTCGTTCGGCTTCTGGATTGCCGAATGGATGTCGGGATGATTTTCTTCAAGATTATAAAGTTGGGAGATACTTGTCAGGTCATATATAGAATTTTACTCGTGATGGTCGAAAAAGGTAAGCACAAGAAAAATTCGAATAGAATGTAAATTTTTAGGAGAATAATGAGCCTTTATTTCTCAATGTCAATTTTTAATATTGATGTATAGCATTTAATATAAAAATATATAGAAATACCTTCCTCGTTCTGGTCAAGTTATAAACAAATAAGATAATTTAGTTTTGAAGATGAAAGCTATCACTTAAAAATAAAAAACTCTTTCTTACATTTTATATAAGAACTAGTAAACGCCCCCGTCAAGCATGACGGAACTTAATTTAATTTTAAAAATATATCTATCATCGTATATATCATCAAAGGGATGGGTTGTTTATTTCTGAAAAATTGTACGTCTATTTTATCAAAGTTCTCGCAATTTCGAATTTATATGAATGATTCACGACTAAAATAAGATTCTATGATTATTTTCCTTTCTTGTGACACTTATCTCAATTTCGTAGGACCATTGTTTCTAATTTAATTTTGTAAAAGAAACGACCTCTGCAAGTCATGAAACGTAATTTAGGTATATCTCTTATGGAAACGTATTTTGTGCTCCTGGGTTCGAACCCGGGCCTTTACAGAGATGAGAATAGTTTTCCTGGGGGTTTCAGCATCGTAGAAACACAATGCAGTTTGTTTCAGATCTCTAAGTCAAGTCGTTTCTGAGATATATAGGGGGACGGACAGACGGACGGACGGACGGATAGACATTTGCTTTTTATATATATGAAAGCCCCTTTATTGGGCAAAAGCTTAATTTTACTAAATGTAAGCATCTCTTGATTAGCAATTGTTAAGACTGTTTTAAATCACTAATTCCTCCTTGGAGTTCATTAACTCATTTTCTGTATCCCCCTTATTATGGAGACATTCACAGGGAATGAATGACATTTATAAGTACGGAAACTCTATTATATGTTTTAACATATACTCCATTTTGTTATCAACAATATTTTTTCAGAATTGACATTCGGAATCACTTCGAAATTTCTTCCTAATATTGAAGTGAGTGTTAGTCGATGGTAAATTGCGATTCGTTGACTTTTACCGAAGCAACTTTCTTGTTTACTGAAAAAAAATTCGCAATGGAATGTGAATGGTAGTATCCGGTTTTATGTACCAGAATAACCACATGAAGTATGATCATGCTGTCATTGCAGTCTTTATACAATGATTTCTTCAAAGAAGACGTTTTTAAATTATATCCTGGTTGTATTGCTACTGCCGATGCTGAATTTTTGTAATGTTATTATATGTACTTCGACAGCTAAGGTCATTTCACTTATTTGAGATGAAATGAAATTTCAATACTGAACAGATGACGAAATCGTTCCAAATAAGTCACCGATTCGAATAAGTCGTAAAATCTACCCAACGAATTAATATTGATTTCATCCAGTTTTCTCAATTTATTCATTAATCCTGAGAATAATTATTTACTGTCGATTTCGTCAAATAGAAAACGCTTTTGGTTTCCAAGAAGAGTGACAGGGGCATAGTTAATCGAGCATATGAATGAATTTATAGCTTCCTGCTTGAAAAGTACAATATTAGTCACATGCAAATATATTTCCCACCTAATGAAGATGGGAATGTCATGAGTAGAGTTGAATCATCGTAAAATCTGAATGATTTTCAACACCAAGAAGTAATAGTTGGGTCACGATGGAGAATGACGTATTCAACGAAGATGAGTGGAAAAATTTATCTTAAGTGTTGTCCGTTTTTCAGCTTTTGGTTACATGAAACACTTCCAAGATTATTTGCATGTAATTCACAGATTTGGATTCCATATGGGTGGAATCAGAAGACTCAAACAGCTAACTTTCAAAGGCGTTGATGCGCTATCAATAGAAGACTAATCTTATTATATTACTCTCAATATTTTAGAATAACTTAATGATTGGTCGATATCTGAAATATGCATAGCTAAAATTCTAAGGTGCATTCAGATTAGATTCAGATGGAGTTAAATCAGCTTTAGATATCCAAGGATTATTGTCCAGTTTTTTCCGCACTCTCTTACGTCGTTTACACAACAATGAAACTGCTTCTACACAAAAAATGTGAGTAAATAAAATAAATACTGCCGTTAAATTGGCACAGCTGGTTTCCGATGCATTAATTGAGAAAACATGGAAACGCTCTTTCGCAAAGCCAACACGTGCAACTTTTTTCCCCCAGTTACTCGGCAGAGGTTGTTGCAATATGTACCAAGGAGATATTAGGATCATAGATATTTCCTTTTCACTAAACTTACGTCCACATCATGATAAACTACTCGAAATCTGTCGTCTCATTGGTTGTGATATCACATTTGTTAATCTTATCTTAAACTGCATTAAATAATCTGCAAGTCCAACACATTTTCTATAAAATCAGTTCGTAGGTTTTTAAATCTAACATATTTCCAGTTGAAAATGAATTTGTGAGATAAAGATTAAGGATGAAAGAAACGATTAAATGAGGAGAAAGTCCAAAGATTGATGAATTACTGTTTCTGTAGGACCACATTTTTAATTATTGCAGTCGCCATAAATATCAGCACAAAGGCTATACAGGGAATATATTCGATTGTACATTGTATAATTACTATTATTATAATTAATAATATCCCTGGAAGTAAGACAATTTCTAGAATTTTACTCCTAATATATATCTAATCTCATTATTCTTGTTTTATTGCTGTCGATTAATTACTAAACTAAATATTATTATTTATTGTGTGGAGATCGTGGATCAGAATCTTTGATATTCGTTTCTTAGTATAGTAGTTCCTCTCTTCTGTGAAGGGATTTCAAATCATTTTTATGAATGCTTTATTCATTAAATAATTCAGGATTAAGAGTACCAAAATTCCTAATTTGACAATTTCTAATTGGATATGTTTGTACTACACACTAAAAATCAAAGTAACCTTAAATTAATAATTTTTAACACTAATTAAAGGTGTGTTTTAATATTTGAAATATCTAAGCCAATATTACAATAGTTAGAAAATAAAATAGTTTCTGTACAGAAAATATATTACAATATACGGTAACATCCTCTTCTATGAAGTGTGAAGTGTGTATGAACGGAAAAAAAATCCTCTGTTCCTTGGTTCTTCAGGTATCCCCCGAAATAAATCACCCATTGATTGCCCTTCATTTTAACGTCAACGAATTTCTCCCCTCCGAAATCTCATACATCTAAAAAATTTCACAGAATACATTTTCCGTTGGTTTAATCTTAACTTCCTCATCTATTATTCCCAGTTTTCATGTAGCATTACCTTTCTCTTGAAATTCACCCCTAGGTGACGGAACAAGGGACATACATCTCATCACATCAGCACCTTTAATTGAGATTAACAACGCTGATTTATATTTTCCGACAAATTATTATTGCGGCACATAAAAGTAACAAGCTCATCCACGCAACCCTAACGAAAAGCCTGTTCGTACGTCGAGCCCTTTTCAAAAAGAACCACTTCTCAGAAACGGGTACCACAAGAAAATTTTTTAAGATATTTCCTCGAACGACCTCTTAAATTCTCGATCATTTCCGATGGAAAAGAAGATACTTTTTTAGAGGATAAGCCTTAACTTTATGCGAGGGTGGAAAGGTCTGAGAAATATTTTGTCAACGGAGATTTACTGTCCGTCCATGACCTCATCCTCCCCTTTTAAGGACCTTTTTAACCCTCAATTGTGGTAAAGAATGCCGCCCAAAGTCCTTCTCGTTACGATCAGGTATGATTCCCACGTCCTGGCTGTAGATGACTCTGAGGTCGCGCTCTATCATCCTTTAAAATCCATTCTCTTATGAGATTCCTTACTTTATGTCACGGTTGGTTTGAGAGTTGCGGCTTGGTGTTAAGTATTCATGAAAAAGAAAGTAAGAGATGTACATCTGAATATATCCCTGGACACATAAAAGCAAATGAAGAAATGTATGAGAAAGTAGAAAATAGAACGCAGATGAAAGTCTTTATTACCGAAGTCGTAATAGAATTTTTAATTTTAGAGTTGAGGTCGTTTTCGCTCATATGGGCCCCCACCGGTAATCGAATTTCTACCAAAATCGTATGCGCTTTCCCTTTTCTATTCCTACTAACAACGTTTCTATTTAGGAATCTATTCAAATATTTTAATAATATTAAGATAGAAACAAAAAATATTACTGAAACTTCATCTTTTTTCTGGAAGTTATTGATTGCTTAAAAAATACCACCGTTACGATAGCAAGGCCTTTGAATCAGTTTTTTCACCATGACTTACGAGTTAATACAGAATGCAAGGAATATCGTATCTTTGTCAGTTGCAGCACGGATTCCAATGATCACTGTATGTAAAGTGTAAAATTGTAATATTTTAGCGAACATTCCCAACAAACGATAAAAAACATGGGAAAATAAGTTGCACGTACAACGAGAAATTAGAAGCCCATAATACTTAAATATTATGCGAAACAGCAGGAGCTGAGTGCACACCGGTTGAGATGCAAAGAAACATAGTTCAGTAATTACAACATGTGCATATCACAGAAAGCACTCACAAATGTACAACACAGAAACAAAATTCACTCCCTTGAAAACGTGACAGTTGCTAATAGGAAAGAGAAAGCTTGCCAATGCAGCGTAGACTCTCGCAGAATTATCACCGCTGCCCTGATTTTAAATCTGTTTGTTGCAGTCTTATATGAATATTATTAAAGAGAAAAACAATCTTATAACTCCTGCCATGCAATAAATATATAGATATCTCAACCTTTCTTAAGACGCTTACCTCCAACATCTAACGGAAATAAATTCTGCGTCTTAAATTTGATTTTTCTCTATCGTCGTCGCAAGACGAAAATTGAAGAATGCTCCAATAATATGACTATACCGTAAATTACACATATTTTAATTCCGTATAAAATTACAAATCTAACAAAAAAACGCGCGAAGGTTCTCGCAAAAACTAGTCTTTGTACCAGGTACACCAAAATTGCTAATGAAAATTGTTTTTCCTGGAAATAATCTTGGGGTTTTCCAACAGTTTTATGCGTTTTAATTAGAGAATCTTCTTACAGAGAATTCTCTTTAACATTCGGAAGTTTATTTCCTTTATTCTATCTTCTTTATCGTTCTCTTCAGCGGTATTTCGCCTGCGTTATATACTTTTATTATTGTGTATAAAACACAAGGTTAGAGAATTATTGTTTCTAATTACTTGAGTATTAAAAGTGCATTACCCTATCTAATTGTTTCCCTGTCTTCTTTAGTAGCACTAAATTACTCCTCCATGAGTAGCTCAATTCTAAAACAATTGATTCAAATATATATTCCTCTGCCAATCTCCAAAAGGCGGCTTGCAGGTTGTTAATTCAGTACCTTTAGCTGCAAATGTAGATTAGATAATGACGTTCTTTTAGATTTCTCTCCGGTTATTTCTTGCATCCGAATGTATACAATTTTCTCAGTAAGGCCTTTGTATGTTATGAAAAATGTTGTGTTCATTCATTCTTACTTAATCTCCTCCAAATTTGCTTTTCATCCCATACTGCCCTTCTCTCTCACTACTTTGTATTTATTTTTCATTTATTCCTATCGCAACCCTTTTCTCCTTACGCTCGTTGCTATTTCACTCTGCCCATTCTCTTCTCCAGCTTTTCCCCTCGGAGGCAAGTTGGGGTTGGAAACGATAAGGGGTTTGACGAAATGAAGTGGCAAAGTGGTTCAAATTCTCGATGATTCTGGATGACCCTTTATAATTTGCTAAAATCACGTTTGTATCATTTCATCGTGCGTGCTTTCCGTCGAATAATGCACGAACATAAGTGAAAGGGGTTCCTCCAAAATGATGATTTAACAGTTCGTATCTTCTTTGGAACGTTATTTTCATCGTTGGATTACCTTCTTTGTGATAACCGTTAAATCTTGAGTATCCTCCGTGCTGGGGACATTAATTAAACATATATTTCAATTCTTTTGATTCTTTTGCATCCGATAACAAGAGGCGTGCTTTAATATTTATTTACTACTAATAGTTTGGAGAAAACTTTCTTTACGCAACCCCTAAAACCCGGCCAAATATATCTTCATGAATCAAAATCAAATCTCTTCCTGACGAATCTTACACATTTGCTTATTTTGATAAAGCAGAAGTTAAACTGATTTTTGATAGCATTTGACATAATATAATGAGACATTTATCTCTATGTACATAACCCATATCTGAGACAATATCAGGCACCTGGGCGGCCGCCAAATGCTTCTTAAAATGCCACCCAACCAATTTTTCGAATTCCCAATACTTTTCTGGAAATTTGAAACCCTTATGCTTTAGTTTTTATAACATCCCTTATAACTTTATTGTAATTGCTATAATGAGTAAATGTACGTCATCTTTCCGTTTACAAAACAAACTAAAATATAAGGAATAAGATGTTACAATAGATAATAAAATTCACAGTTGCTGGCGATGTTTTGTGGAAATATATCATGAAGAGAATGAGAATAGTTGTACTTTTTCCACAATATATTTATTATTTGTTTTTAATAATAAATATATTGTGGAAAAAGTACAACTATTCTCATTCTCTTCGTTACAATAGATGTTCTTCCTCGGCAAAAACGGCACATGTTCTTAATTTGAATTATTTCTGTGCCCAAAGAAGATAAAATTAGCGGGAAATATGCTGATTGCCCATAAATAGCCGCAAATAGAATCTTAGCAAATATAAATAGTAAAGTCCTTTTGAGGGATATGACGTGGGCCGGTGGAGTTTACAGTGGGGGACACGTTTTCAGCGCATCGCCGTCGTATTTGGACTTTTGGGACCGGACCCTCTTACTCTTAATTCAAATAGCAACCCATAGTTGGGCCCCGCCGGGAATCGAACCCGGGATCGCGTTCACCGAAGGCGACCGCGCCAGCCACGTGGCAATCCGGGGGCTGCTACCAAATACCTGTTTAGTAGTATATGTAGTAGATAAAATATCGTTAGGTTCACGTAATTTGTTCCTTATACAGAATACCTCTTATACTTAAGTGATTTACCAATTTTTTTAGGGGAACAACTGCCAGAAATGATGAGAAAGTGCTGAAAACCTTCAAATCCTCCAAGAGTGATAACCACCAAGTGTGCACCTACCCGGAGCTATGCAAGCATGACTGGCTGCTGAGGTAAGCATGAGTTGGTTCCAATTCATCTCACAGTAGGGTTTATTGATGCTCGACAGCTTTTCTTCGGCTTGGCGAAAATACCTAGGTACAGTGCGGCATGCATCTCATAGAGACGCCCTAATGACAGACCTCTCTTCCTATGTGGATTCTTTTTCCCAGCAGAAAGCTATCATCTTAAGAGGACGAGCTGATTGTTGTTCCACTCCTACGCAAGGGCCCCCAACAAAATATCTCACCTTTTATCTCTCAAAATCTAGTTGAGTCCTTATGTTTACCGAGGCGCTATTCACGAGTTTTTAGGAAAACCATCTCTTTTGTCTCGGGTAGAGAGAGGAAAAGATCTGTTCGCCCCCGCAAAAATGGCGCCGTTTACCCAACACGCTCGCACATAAATAATACATGCCAAAAGAAACTGAAATTCAAGGGCGAAGTCCCTTGTCTGTGACGCAAGGGAGTGGGTGTGGCAGGCAACCACCCCATTAGCTGTTCGTTTAGAGTCAGACGCTACTCTATTCTCCCGCCCTTCTTTTCACCCATGTCATCTTTGTGAAGGGGAAGTGCGGGGGTGGGAAAAGGTTGCGATGGGGAGTGGGAGGAGGTCATGGGGTCGTAAGGGAAGCAAGGAGAAAGAATGGGGGAGAGGTTTCGGGAAGAGTGGGAAATAAAAGAGGGCAAATAACAAAGAGAAGTGGTCTATGATGCACTTGTGAAAATATTTTACTATTTATGGCCGTTATACAGAATTAGTTTCTTTTGAAGCATATTTTTTTAGACACATTTAATTAATTTAAAAAACATTAATTTTTTAAACATAAATAACTTTCGTAGTTATATATAATATATATCATTGCATAATATGGTTATATACCAATATAATAATATGTATTTTGAAATATAATTCCCATTTATGGATACAAAATTTTTATGTATACTGCATTAGATTCTCTTTCGGCAGTAATTTATTTGTGAATATAAATGAAACAGCATCCATGGCCCAATATTTTCATTGTAACTCTTATCATCAACATAAGCTGATGAATTCAGATATTATTCTTTGACTTTACTTTGAGTTATATATTTAGTTTGGTCTATACCTGAATGAAATATTATTTATTCGTCCTTTGGTATAGTATAAAAGAAAACATATTTCATTTCGTATAACCTCAAGCTTGTTTGTGACTGTGATTACATGAAAACTACTGAGGTATAGTGATCCTGAAATGACATTGATTAATGTGCCTCCTTATGAAATGTTACGAAAATTGTTACTCGTAGAGTCATTGTGCTTCACTTACGTGGACTTCTTTCAGAGCAGAGCACTCTGAGGGAAGAAAGGGCAAACTACCTTACTCCTCATATCGCCTAGTAAGCAACATTTCCTTCTCTTATCTCTTCGAAGATAATAGCAGAGAGGATGAAGTCCCAACCGATTTCTGGGCTGAATAATTTATAGGCATATGTTCTGCGGTTATCGATTTTGAATCGGTGATAAGCGAATTTACTATTTAAAAAATAAATTTTGATATGTCGTCGTCGTCGTCCTGGAGCAGATCCGGCGATTTCATCGTAATCCATATTTTCATCGACTGCCCTACGAAATCCGATGGTTTAGAACGAGTTTAAATTCCAACCTTAAAAAATTACACAATCTGTGTGCAATCGACTATTGCCGTTCAATATAATTGTTAGCTGAGTGTATTTTCAAACACGGCTTGAATTGGACTTGACTTTTCGTCCCCGCCTTTCTATATGTTTTGAAACCTCTTAATACTTGTTTCGATGAAACATTTGATAACATTCCCATCGCCTAATTCCTTTTCTACCTGATCTCTCATCGTAACTAATTGATCTTTACGAAATTAATAAAAGTTTATGATTTAACGATTCACGAATTTGGAGGCCAATTATTCACGTATATCAACCTAATTGTCCGATTGTCAGATTCTTCAGCGTAATATGATTGTTTACTGAATTTGTTTATATCTAATGTAGTGAAAATTGTTATATATTTAAAAGTTTGGAATTTCGTCACCTTTGCATTCGAAAAATGCCCTCACTTTCTTTGCTATTCAATGTGTTCAAACTCGACATCTATTTAGCAGAAAAGCTGGCTGCAGACAGTTGAGGAGACTAAAGGCGAGTATTCAAAGATGAAGATTTACGAAACAAATTTAATATAATGATGTTCTATAATTGCTATGCTATTCATTTCGTGATGATTTACACGTAGTGGTACACATCTGCAACAACTACAACATCGTAGTGGGTCTAAACCCTACCAGCAATCTCGCAGTATGTAAATTTGGTGTGTGCAGCAGTATTCCATTGACTTTCGCAATCTTGCACTTACCACATTTACAGTAGCAACGCATTTTTCACGCAAAAATCGTATTAAGTGACATCTCTTCCAGAAATAATATTTGTATGATCTGAATAACAAATGTAACGCGATGGCCGTTAAATCTCTCCTACAACTTCCGACTCTATATCCTTGCTTTACTTTTACTCTTTCTAATACTTAGTACTCAGTGCTGTTTAGATCCCAAGTGGAACTTTTCCGAATGCATTCTTAAGTAGGGGCAGACGTAGCACGAACGTTATTGCTATGCGTCACCGTCACAAGAGCGGCAAGGAAAATAAAAAACACCGACCCCTTGGAAGATGGATGCAGAAAGTGATTTTGGCGGAAGGCAGTGAAAGTGGCGATGAGCAGAAGGAATGTGCAAGTGCGTTTCAAATGGACGAACATCTTCCGAAAGGGAATAAACGATGAAAGGAGATTAGATAAGGAAAGTAAGAGATGATGAATAAATGAGAGGGATTTTTGGGAGGGGAAGGTATGGGGTAGACGGCGGGTGACAAGGCTCGTTAGTTGGACCGCCCCCTCTGCCTCTTCCACGCCCCCGCTCTCTGCCCCATCCACTTGTTCCCCTTCTCTATGCACAACTTTTGCTTTCGACCGCAAAACCCTTCGTTTCATCCCTTTTTCCCTCTAGACAAAGGATTCCCCTTTCCACTACCGATCCCCTTTTGTCTCCTGTACGACGTCCCCTGCGCTTGTTTTAATATTTATCGATCATCGGAGAGATCTTAGTTTGTACGGACGATTTCTTCCTCGACTTGATTACGGAACCGCCATCGTGATTAACGACTCCGAAAGCGCTTTTGTCCCCAAACGTTTGTAAGCTCATCAGTTATATATTGCCACTTGGGGATGTAATTACCCAGATTGCAAAGCAAAAAAGGAAGTCAATAATGGTGAGGTCAAATACTTTAAAAGTAGACAAATATTGTACTCGAAATTTCGAAAAGAAGAATTTTACGAGTAGAATGAAGTCATGTTGCTTGTTTGTAGTAGTGAACATTAGCTGACGTTGATTTACCACTGTATTTGCCTTTGCCGAATATTAAGATAAATTTTAAGGATCATTATTAAAATTTTCGAAGTACACTGAAGTGCTATGCGCTAATTTGGTGGCATGATTGAAGCTATAGATAATCTAATAAAGGTAGAAATCTCAATATCGTATAATGAAATACAAGAGGTAGTCTTCATCTAGAATAATCATCCAGATTTATGTGGTACTTGTCTTTCATGTACCATCGCAAATTTGATAGATAATCTTCAAATCGATTATTAAAGCACAGTTGAGCACTTTCTTAGTACATATAGGTCAAATCACAGGTTTCACAGGTTTATTTATTAGCATTGTGTCAGTAAATTTCTGCATTCCTACGATAATTTAACATTATCTTCTACATATCATGATGACTAACAGGATGAGAGGCTATCAAATTTAATAATTAATAAAATAAAGGTATTACTTACACTGAACCCATTGATGATGACATTCTTAATTGAGAAATACTTTCTATAATGCATTGGCGGATTCAAGGAGGGTGCAAATGGTTAGACCGCCTCCCCTTGGTAACTTCATAAACACTTTGCTTAGGATCTGTGAATAAGCTTGATCTAAAGTAAGATTTTGAAGTTTTTCCACTATTTCTAAACATCTACAACATTTATAGTGACAAAATGGTATTTAAATAGTCAGTTGAAGATGGGTTGAAAAGGAAATTGTCCTACATATACCTATATTTGTTGTCTTAGCTGATTGGTTCATTAGTAAAAATTTAAATCGAATCACTTCGATCCTTTACTTACTTTGAAGGAATGATCTTATCGTGTAGAATGCAATAGTATCTCAGTTCTAGAAAAGATCCTTCAAGGTAAAAGATAATTTTTGTGAGCTTTCAGTAAGAAGTATCGAGTAATGAGTTATGAAAATTGTAACCGTTTTACTGAGTCCAAAAGTCGGTTATTATAATTACGATGTGCATATATTTTCTTACGCCACCCTCATTAAGTGAAGGATGATCGACTAGCTAACAATTGGCATTTCCTCGGCAATTATAAAGAGCTGCAATTACAGAAAAGATCCTCGCAAAATTATCGCTCCTTCATCGCGTGACTACCAAGAGAAACAGAACGTCGTCCGCAAGCTCATTAAAACCCATTAACCCCTCCTTCCACATTGTTTTCTTTTTCCTCGCCTGTATCTTTGGAGGCTCTGAAAACAACAGGAGAGATCCAAAAAGAGCAACGAGAGCTCGGGGGCAGCAGGAAATGAAATTAACGGTCGCGGGGTGGAAATAAAGCGATACCCGGATGCTATGTTTAGCCGCCATAAGCCCCGAGCCAAGCTTAGTGTTTATATGGCCGCGTAAGGGAGATGCAGTTTATCTCGGAATTATCTTTACCACCCCATCCTCTGTCCAAGGGCACCCCTAACTCTCTTTGACGTAAAAAGAGGTCCCTTCGGCGCCGGAAGTGACCCTTCCAGGGCTCCAGGGGAAGGATGGAAGGGGTGTGGATCGAGACTAGGACTGTGTGGGACTCCCTTCGGGTGACGGGGGGAATGGGGGAGTTTCGCCGTCCCGAGTCGGGGGCGGCTAATCTTAAAAGGGACAGTAACTACTCCGCCCCTCATCTGTAGTTTCTGACCCTCCCCAACCACGCCCCCCCCCTCCCCACACACACACTCCTACATGCGAGCCCACAGGGGTGAGTGCCCCCATACACTGTTGAAGGGGGTGGAGAGGCGCAAGGTGGATTGTCGTGAACGTATGGATCGGAACGTAACGGGGAAGAGGGAGATAGCCGGGAGCGAAGTGTTCGCGGATGGGATTGAGTGAGTAATGGTAAAGGCAGGGACATGGGTGATCGGATCCTGGGATTGTCCTCGCCTCTTGGCGAAATACCCGGATCGATAGTCGAAGTCTCCGATTTAGTATGCTTTAGCCGATGTAGCAGCTCTTAATTGTGTTATTCGTTGATGGCGTATACTCTAGAGAAATTCTGATACCTAAGTATTCCCGCTTTTTGGAGATGAAACCGTTTACTTAATTTAGGGTTCAGTGGTGAAACTTTAAGGTTAGGAATAACTAGATTTATTGTTTAATATAAGAACTGTATTACAATTTAAATCAATACTTTATACTGAAAACGATCCACTAACAACCAAGAGTTCTAAAATGACTAAACCTTGTTCTTAATTCGAATATTCTCCTGTAGAATATATTACCCTTTATGTTTTAACAGCATCAGCAGTTTAGGGATAACTTGATTACACTGCGATTAAGCTTGCCAATTATATTTCCTTCGAAAATGTATTAGATTCTTACTTTTAAATTTGAAAATCTAAAATTATAGAGATGATATACGTTTTTATTCTTAATTACCTTTAAAAAAGGAAATTACCTTCGAAATAAAGCAGATAGAATGCTGAAGATAAAGATCGTGAGTCAGGTGACTCGCTCATTAAATGACTATGAGAGTATAAGAGATGCATAGCATAAAGTTTCACTCTGAATAAGCTCAAAAATAACTCATATCCGTCAGATTCTTGAGTAAGAGCCATTATCCAAAAATGGAACATTTACCATTCACTTCTTCCGAGTTTCTTCCGAAGGATAGCATGCTCATAACATACGTACCTATTGTAAAATAAGTGAGTTGCAAAATTCAGCATTAATAAAGGTATCTTTATTTCCGTATACATTATGATCTCGGTTAATTTTAAAACATGTAACAGTGTATCGAATTCCATTATCGCGCTAATCTATAGCACACATACGAAAACAACGCATATATTTTCATTTGTAAGAGTCTCCTCATGTTTTATCTGGAAGGCAGTAATTCTCTTAGGCAACTCCCTTCTGAGAGGCAATATTTTCAAGTATCATGATGGTGAGCAAATTACTTTCCTTTCGGATCATATGCTTCCAATGTTCTAGTATCCGTCCTTGTACGTTCCCACTTCCGGCGAGGGGTGCTTGCGGGCGCCATGAAGACCATGCGGGGTGGAGACACCGGCTGGGTGCAGTCTGGGGTGGTCCACTTTTTCTCTTTCTCTCTCAGAGAGAAAAAAATAGCTTTGCTATCGTAGACTCCGCTTCGCCAAGGGAAGGATGCCTCTCAAGAATTTCCCGCCGAATCTTTGGACCAAAGACATCTTTCTTTCGCCCCTCATCTTTCGACGAGGGGAAATCTGAGAATACATTTCAGAAGAGAATTGTCTCTGTCCTTTTCAAAGCACCGTGAAACAGTTTCCAGATTTATGTTTTCGAGACGTTCCTGAGTCACACAAACGGTGGGAAACGCATTTTCTGAAAGAGGGGCTGAGATCGAGATGGTTAATCGGAAATACATTCAAACGTTTCCAAATTGTAAATTGATTTGTATGACCGAGCGATGAATATATTATTTCTCATGTGTATTAGGGAGGAATATAATTATGCAAATTTCCACGATACGTATTTATTTAAACTAGTAACCGGTTCCAATTTATTAGGTAATAAAGAGATTTTAGTGCCTGAAGATGAACTTTTAGTTCAAAACTAGTTGCCAAGTTAAAAAAATAGTCCTCGTGCAACTTCGTATTGCTATTTTTCCTCTTTACCTAGGATGCAGTTCTACAAAGTGACGACATCGTCGAATGATTTTATTGCTAATACATTAACCTCATTATCAATTTCATACTTCTCCAGGAATTCTGATAAGTTACTATCGTCTTCACTTATTGTGTATGTGTACATGTAAGATATTATAAAGTCAATAAAAAGTCTCCTATTTCATATTCGAAAATTATGTTCATCTATATTAGCTCCGTGATTCCTTTTCCTCTTTACTTTATTACGTGTCCGTTATAAACTACTACGATCCTTGTATGGCGAGTGAATAAATATAATTCTGCGGAGTCATCTATCTGCCATATATACGAGTTACCTAACTATCTCCTCTAACCTTCCCCTTCCATTTTAGGATTTATCGCCAATTTTCATCTGCTATATCGCAAAATGTTCGTTGGTCTCTTTCAGAATTTGTTCCTATTTTCCTCGAAAAAGTATTAAAAAAGGCATTTTGTTACTTTCCACTCTGTATAACCCAAGTATTTAAACTATGCAAGAATTTTATGATTATATGCCCACTAAAGCTGTTGAATAAGTTTCTTACAAGGAAGACTTAAAACAACCAATAGCAATGAAGGCTTCCTCTAAAGTTATTTTCAGAGGGTTATAAATAAACATGTAAAATAATCTTAAACTCTGATACCAACCCTGCCCTTATGAGAAATAAAACTGTATTTACTGAAGGTTTAGTGTTACTGCATGATATATGACTTAAGTTATGTGAATTTAAGTTATGTGATATATTACTGTATGTTATATGATTTTTTATGACTTCTGAATATTGTTATAGTCGTATACCACATGTTATGACCTAAGACAAGACTAATCGTTAAAAACTTGTTTGATTACTATAATGGTATAGTGTTGTCATAAACAACCGTAAGAAACACCAATAAACCACCCAATAGATATTCGTCATTAGCAAAATACGAGAATCAGAATGTGTCAGGATGGAGCATGAGACCTCACCAACGCGCAACTCCAGCTGACTGCATGACATGAAGGACGCTTTTACTGTCTTGTGACCCCCTCTTTTCCCTCTGTATCTCGCCGCCACATCTATCCCGTGGCGCAACCTCTCCTTTTTAATTTCTTTTACTTCGCCGCGGGAGTACACCAAGGTCTCATCGTGGGACCTTTCCTTCCCTTCTCTTTTACGCACAGCCGATGAACTCATTGTGACGGAATAGCTGGACAAGATCTTCTTCCACCGAAAGCGGGAAATCTCGTACTGGAAATCGTGAGCCTTCGCTGAATTCGCCTCAGGTCTTTCATCGTGATACCAAGAAAAAATCGTGATACAATAAACGAGTTACTCACTTTGAGGATCTCCTAGTAACGTAAAACCGGGCTCATTCATAAATACGCTCGTGACTGAGGAGACGCCCGTTTGAGTATGACCACATCACACTTCCGCGTTTTGCTTTAGCTGCTGTCAATTCCGCGACTCCGCGAATGATGCACTTACAAAGCGAATCCTTTAAAATATGCGGATTAATAGAAAGTTTACGATGAATGTATCCGCAAAACGTTAATCAGTGTAACGCCTGTTATTCAGGAAAGCTGCCATTCCATGTTCGAAATCGATCTCTCAATATTATAGTGTGGAATCAATTTCCATCTTTCTATGTATTATGACTATACCTATTATTCATACATCCTTTTACATACTAAATTTCTTCAAGATACAAGAAAAGACTTTGCAGACTTTCGAACAATAAAAGAAGGATTTTCACTGTCCGAGAAACCAAACAAAAATACAGCAATTAGTTGTACAACATTTGATTGGCTATCATGAAAGCAAATTCTTCATCAGAAGGTGTTACTACCAACTTAGAACACTTCTCTCGTAAGAAATGGGAAGAGAGTAATTCAAAACCCGTGAAGCTAAAGCAAGCAAAATATTTTTCATTTTAATGATACGTCATTTGAACCACAAGTATAGTTATACCATTTTTGTCTTTATCTAAAGCCACAATATATGTTAAGCGTTCATTGTTAAAATGTAACTTAGGGTTATTTCAACCTATATAAATGAACTACAAAGGAAATTTCTTGATTTTTGCGTAAAATCTTACCTGATGTGTGCATTAAATTGAAACGACGAAGAATATATATGGAAAGATATAACATCTGCAAACGATTTCTTATATTTAAAATCATTAATCTGTATATGGCTTCAATCAAATACATTTCTCGTACTTAATAGTAGTGAGTAATGCAGACTAAATAATTCTTTACCTGGAGATTCTTTACCCGGTGAAGTTCTCATTCCAATGCCGAAAAATGTAAAAGTGTTCAAAAAAAGGATACAATCAATATGTATGTAGATTTCTTGTATGATCCCCTGTCATTATATTCCATGCAACATTGTACATGCGACTATATGGATAAATACAAAGTACCTTACTTTAGTTACTTCTATTTCTACTTATTGTATAAT
>KZ308179.1:2399749-2440370 GCA_000376725.2 Ladona fulva | reverse complement strand
TATAAGAATTGTGTGATATTTATAGTGTTGGGCACTATTCTATTATACCATCTGTCAGGGTATTGTTTTGTAATTAGTTATTTATAATTGTGCAGCAGCCTGTTCTAGAAGTATGATTCAAAAAAATGTGTAATGTTAAAATAACAGTACCCGTAGGAAAATTGAATTTCCCATAGGAAATTAAAATTACCATAAAAAGTAATCATTTGTTGCCATTGTATTGGAAATTATAAAGTTTTATGTTTAAAAACTTAAACTCTATTGCTATTTATTACTAACTTTGAGGCATCATGAAGCGCGGGGCCGTGAAAAATAGCACTTTCGGGTCATCTTATGATTGGGGCCTAGATAAGAGTTCTGACGATCATAAATGTCTTATTTAAGGTAGCCCATAATCATGTCTCGTATTTTTTTCAGATCATGAAGTTTTTATTATACCCTAAAATTATGTAACTGTAGGAACATTTTCTCGAAATTCGTTTTAAATATTCTTTCAAAAGATTAGTATAAATCATCTGGGAAAGTTTAAAAGAGTAGCCTGGAAATTTTACAAAAAGGGAAGATACCCTAACACTCGTCCAATTTGGAGAATGGTTGGATGTTTTGCTCTCATAGTCTCTCTCTCATAGTCTACTTAATTTTATCACCTTATTGCTTCTCTAAATTGTGATCACTAGATGGATGCATTTTGTATATTTCTGTTCCCGATAAATTTCTATTCCCTGGAAATTTCCAATCCCAATGAAGAGTTTTTATAGTATTGTATTCTATGAAGTTTCTCGATGCGGATTTCCTTTGGGATTCCTGAATAGAAATTTAGCATGTACTCAATTTAGGAAGTTATTTAGTTTTTAGTAGCAGAGTCGTACGTCGTACAATGAGTCCTTAGAAAAAGATAGAAAACAAAATTTTTTTTTGTAGATTTTTTTCAACATAATCTCCTTTTAACTCTATACATTTTTCCAAGTGTTTCTCCAACTTCTTTAAGCCATCCAAAAAGTAGGATTTCGGAAGGTCCTCAAAATAGGCATTTGTTTGGGCGATGACCTCCTTGATCGACGTGAACCGTCGTCCGTCGAGCCATTTCTTCAAGTTTAGAAATAAAAAGAAGTCACTGGGGGCCAAATCCGGTGAATACGGTGGATGTTGCAATAATTCGAATTTTAATTCCACAATATTGGCCATCGAAATTGCGCAAATGTGCACCCGTGCATTGTTTTGATGGAAGGGGAATTTTTATTTTTTAAATGAGGACGTTTTTTCTTGATTTCTTCGCCTAACCGTTGCAATAACGACGCATAAACCTCTCAAGTTATCGTTTGACCGTTTTCCGAGAAATCGATATAAATGATTCCGCGTGCATTCCAAAAAACCATGGCCATCACCTTGCCGGCCAATTTCACCGTCTTCGCCTTCTTCATAGCCAGTTCGCATTAAAAAACCCACTGTTTTGACTGTTCCTTTGTCTCTGGAGTGTAGTAGTGTATGCACGTTTCGTCCATAGTTCGACAATAAAAATAAAACCATGTGATGGATATAAATGAGACTTTAACAGCTATCTAGTTAGTTATGATGCTTACTAAAAACAAACAATTTATGATACTACGAGCGCCATCTCTTGAATTTTCTAAGGACTTACTGAACGACCCTCGTAAATCCTTTAGTTAAAATCAGGAGTCAACAGAAAGGAATACCTCGATTCATTCTCATGTTTGGGTGAGACTTACGAGTAGCTATTATATCTGAAGTTGAGGACACTCTGCTGGGGATCAGTCCATTCCGTTGTAAGCATTAATTGTTCCATACTGATAACCCAGTATTCAGTATTTTCTCCATATTGTCTGAAATTTGAGTTTCCCGGTAAATTGGTGGAAGTGTTGGAATATTTCGTTAAAATAAAGACGTAGAGATGGAAAGTCTAAAAAAGAGCATAGAATCGTCATATTAAGTAGTAAATGTTTATTCCATTATTCAGATCGTGAAGGACAGGATACATATACACTTAAGTATGGATAAGGGGCGAGGATTGTTAGAAAACTATCGTGGAAAATGTACAGTCGGATTGTGTAACCAAATTAAGCGCTGTTGACTTTCACCAAGAATTCCTCAGCTTCATAGCGTCTACTATATTCTGAGGTGGGTGAATTTAAATTGAAATTTTGTAACGGTATCGCAACTAGTGTTCCTGATACCATATTTTCAATACAATTGATATGTATTTTGGCGCAGGATGGAGGAGAATCCATCTTTTATTTATATGTTGTGTGTCTCAGTTTTCTTCGTATCTGTAGTTATTTGGAAGCTATCGAAGTATGAGAGATACTGCATAACGACGTTCATTTTGTCATTCCAAATTGAATGCTATGAAAAGCTTTATCAATTGAGTAGTTCTGCTGCAATTACGTGGACCGGTTCCCCTAATATCATACCAGCTCACGGAAGAAACCAAGGGTAGACTATTTCATACCTCATCTTGCTTAGTAAGCCTCATACCCTCTCCAAGGCTTCTGGGGCTAATGTTGGAGGGGTTGAGGATACAGTATTCGAGCTGATGACCAAGCATCAAAACCAGTAATATATTCGTACCGTTTTCTTTAAAATTTTGCTTTTTGAATAACTGAAATCATGAATACGCCAATAGGAAATAAAATTTTCAACTACTAATAACCTTTTAAAATCAAGCTTTCTCTCAAAATTCTACGTAAAAATATCCAGTATTCTAGTGCGATATTTCTCAAACACTCAGGCACCAAAAATCTATTAGCTTGGAAGCGTTAGTCAGTATTTTCCGCGATTTCTGCCTTCGTCACCAAAATCTCCTTCTTTCTCGTTTTCGAGGAGAACACGCTGAGTGTTTCGTCATATTACAGAAAAACTGCTGTTTATATAAACAAATCTGGAATTTAAAATCAGAGTTGGCCGGAAGTATAATCGAAGAAAAACGAGTGAAATCTACATCATCTACATCTACATATATACCCTGCTAGCCGCCTTTCGGCAAGGGGTACATGCACCATGACTCAACTGCCCCAATCGATTACTTTCACGTATCGTTCGCGGAAATAATGAATTTTTGAATCGATTCATTCTAGCGTCTATCTCTCTGATTTTCCTCTCAGGATCAGAACGGCATATGTAACAGGGAGGGCGCATAATATCGGCTACATTCTCTACGAAAGTACCTTCCTTGAATATATTTAGTAAATTTATCCTTTGTTTAAGTCTATCTTATAGCGATTTCCATCCTGCGTCATGAAGCATTTGCATAACGCTCACTGATTACTCGTAACAATTTTTTACGAAACGTATCGCCGTCGCTACTTTAGTAATTCGCCACTTCCGTTACTTTTTCTATTTCTGGAATACAACACTTTTCTGTGCAGGATCCCTTACACTACACAAATATTCCAGGTGAGGCCTGACACACGCAACCTAACATATTAATACGGACCTTTTCTTCGCTCCTACCGACCATTCTCGTAGCGAGTCCTAGTTTCTTAGGAGCTCGACCACATATATTACGAATGTGGGTACCCCATGTTATTTGAGGGTTACTCCAAGTTATTTCACCGATTCTACTGTTGATAAAGTTTTCCCTCGGAGGCTGTACGAATAATCATTGCCATTTTTCTTTTCTAAGAAGTTAATTACCGGACATTTGTCAGTATTGATCTCTAATTGCCAGTCGTCGCACCATTTCATAATTTTATCTAAATCATTCGCCAGGGTTAATCTATCATCTGGACATCCTATTTCCCTATAAATTATCGTGTCGTCCGCAAATATCTTAACTTGACCATCAATATTTTCGCTTGGATCGTTGATGCACACGAAAAATAATAACGGTCCGATTACGCTTCCTTGCGGCACGCCCAAGCTCATCTTAACCAGGTTGGAACTAATAACACCCAGTACTACTCGTTGTTCTCTGTCGGAGAGAAAGTCCTTAATCCAGTTTATAACTTCTCCATTGATACCTGAGACTTTTAATTTGTGTAGTAATTTATTATGGGGGAACTTATCAAATGCTTTCCAAAATCTAAAAATATTGCGTCTAGTTGCCCATTATTTTCGGCAGATTTCTATACATCGTGAACTAGCAACGCCAGCTGAGACCCGCAGGATCGTGTTTAACGAAGACCGTGTTGATTTCTCGCTATGAATAATGACGTCGAGAAAACACATTAAGCTGCTAACTAATATATATTAATGTACGTTAACGCACGTAATTAAGGTAACGTTAATGAGATAGGCCTGTAATTCGCTGGATTCTCCTTAAAGCCGCTTTTAAATTTTTGAATATTTCTAATTCCCTAATCTTTCGGGACATTGCCTTCGCTCGTAGACTTTTCAAACATTACTTTCAGAAAGGTGGGTGGTAGAATGCACACACATTTGTATTCGGCTTACTGGACTAATTGCGCACCAAACACTCTCGATGTTCTCATTTGAAATCGTATGTGAGTTACTCCGAAGTGAACTTTTGACCGCTATGAATACTCCGCCACCTATTTTATCCTGACGATGTTTACGATAGATCTTGAAACCCTTAGGGAATACTTCGTAGTCGCTAATTTCATATGTTAGCCAGACTTCTGTACCTATTATTATATCTGAATTCTTAGTTCGGACGAAATGCTCTAGATCGGCTACTTTATTTTTGATGCTCCTACAATTTATAACAGCAATATAATATATAAAGTATTAACGTTGGGTGAAGCCCGAGTGACACACTGTGAATCATATTTACCAATTACAGGACGATTTACGGTATTTTCTACTATTTCTGCATTGATTCGCATAAGTTAGGAGCATCGTCACTATTTGAATTACCCTTTATCCTAAAAAATACAGTGCTCGTAAAACCTATGAGCCGCCCCGCTCGCCGCCTCTGCAGTATAGTAGACACCAGAGTCGTTCAAGGCGGTACGATCGGAGGGTCGGCCGAAGGTCCACAAAGTCAGCTTCCATTCCTCCGACAGAACTCCCATAGCCTCGCATTCAGTCCATCTATTTTTCTTCGAACACGATGGCCACAGTCATTCCGCGGGACAATGCTGCAGATGGAAAGCCGCACATCGATGTCAAGCGACCCCCGCACGCGCTCTACCTCGGAAGTCGGAGATAAAAATGGGGATTATTTATGATTTTTTACTTGTAAACTCTGAAAAAATTTGAAAAGCGAAGCATTCTTATTGAAAATGAATTAAATCGCTTTTATACTCTGAGGTTTGCGCGAGAAGTACTATTGCAGAAGTGTGTGTCTTAACGATATTGTTTTGCGAAGTATCTCGTTTGAATACCTCCTAGGCTTGGAATGTTTGTTTCATCACCTAAATATTGTTACGACTCATGGACCTTTGATTCATTCCTGTTTACTGACAATGCAGTTTTCCCCGAAGTTTGCACTCTCACGTTCGCTGAAATGCGTAGAATGCCGGTGTAATGCGGATGTATTACATTAGCTATTTTTGTTCCTTCGTCTGCATTCGGCTTCCTGAGAATTGCCTCATCGGAGGGTCACGTGATGGCTAAATTGCTGACATTATAAAACCGAAAGTAACCATCTCTGAGAGAAATTTCAACCTTCTAACCAACAATCTTGCGAGTCTTCTATTTTGCGTTAATCTTATACGATTTTTCTTTGATTACATCTGAGTGGAAATAGAGAAGTTCGGTTCTTATAAAAATCAGTATTCGACAATATTTCATTCAGAGTGTAAAAATAGTTAATAGTAACAGGATTGAGCCGCTGACGAATGAGCTAATAAGTATCGAGAAACCCATTCATTTAACTTAAGTGTCAATATTATGATAATATGAAAGAACGTATGAAGTAAATACTTATAAAAACGGATTTCAGAACTCATACTCATGAAACGGATTGTGATTTCAAGGTGAATCAATGGAAAAAAATTTGGTATATTTGTTTCATTTCGATATAGTGGTATTTCTTCCTTTTACCTATTTAAAATAATGCCGGGGTTAATGGTATTGTGAATTTAAATGTAATCCCTGCGATGTTAATAGCTTTTNAATTAATATTGTATTATATATTCTTCTACACTGTAGAAGAATTACAAAGTTTCTTTCCTTGTTTCCGTAATATAAGGGTTGCCTCAATCAAGGGGCCCTTGCTGGCCCGCGCTCATGAGGAAATTTGTAATGCGGCCCTACGGCACCAAGAAGTTGGACACCGCTACTCTAGGACCTCTAGGTAGTTTAGTCACCTCTTCCTGCAATGTATTGAAAATCTCGCTCCGACGAGAAGCAGGTAACCGCTGATCAATATTATCAACGTCGAATTTTAAGAATATTCTAACGTTCAACCATATCGTAAAGCATAGCAAATTTAAACGAAGCTGTGAAGGGGAAGTATTACAATGATAAATGTAAGCACAAACTTCCACAGTCCTGATTAACAACCTCATTTTAATTTTTCACTTCTCCCTCAATTTTTGCAAAGAAATTTTTGTCTCTGCGTAGAATTTCATTACTTTTATAAAGTTAACCAATATCAGCCGATTAAGTCAGTAAATAGGACATTCGACAGTTAAGATTGGTCAGTTTTCAATATTGAATGCTTCTTATCAATCAGAAATCGATATTGTAATTATTATTCTCTAGTAAATGAAGTTAAATTGTTTTTCATCTGTCTGCGATAAGAAATTTTTCTTTCGTATTCCATTTACTGTGAATTTGTTCGCAAATCATGAGCAACATTGAAGAACGTTCTTATTGAAAAAGAGCGCCACTTTCCAGCTTGAGCATCTAAGTTGGAAACTTGTACAGCAGATGGCGACAGCGTTGTTTCACCTGTTCAAGAAGGTTATGAGGCAAGAGTAGGACAGGTAGGTGACAGAGTAAGAGCCGCCTGGAAGGAAGTGAGATGTGGTGCTAGCGGTGGTGTTAGACAGTGGCCAGGTGGCATCCGGAATTCCTCAGATTCGGAGATATTCTTATCGTTGAAGTGGTGTGGCTTCTCTAGTATAAGCGACAACGTAGAGATTTCAACGCCTGGTTTGCGTGACGATGCTACAAGACTCCCAAAATGTGTGAATAACTTAAAGTAGAAGGATTTTCTTATTGAATCTTCGATGCTTTGCCGTAAGAAGATGGAGATTGAAGCTGCGACAGCTTAGATAGTGAAGTTGGGGGGAGATTCCTGGAGTTACAAGTGAGTAATTTCAACGCTCCTTAAAACTAAATTTAATTCATATAAACTGATAAATGTTATTTAAGGTATGTAAAGTCACTTTCGTTTACAGAAATGAAATATTATAAATTTCGTAATTGGTAACTATTTACGCGTCAGTAAGGTCATTTTATACTTAGTTAATCGTATGGTTGTTTTAAAACATTTAAAACAGTCGTTCGGATTATATAATAACTTATGAATAATAGGGCACGGTTTGCTTCATTTTAAGAATATTTTATTTCCTTATTTAGGCGTTCTGCTAAAAGACATTATATATATNGGATTGTTAGAAAACTATCGTGGAAAATGTACAGTCGGATTGTGTAACCAAATTAAGCGCTGTTGACTTTCACCAAGAATTCCTCAGCTTCATAGCGTCTACTATATTCTGAGGTGGGTGAATTTAAATTGAAATTTTGTAACGGTATCGCAACTAGTGTTCCTGATACCATATTTTCAATACAATTGATATGTATTTTGGCGCAGGATGGAGGAGAATCCATCTTTTATTTATATGTTGTGTGTCTCAGTTTTCTTCGTATCTGTAGTTATTTGGAAGCTATCGAAGTATGAGAGATACTGCATAACGACGTTCATTTTGTCATTCCAAATTGAATGCTATGAAAAGCTTTATCAATTGAGTAGTTCTGCTGCAATTACGTGGACCGGTTCCCCTAATATCATACCAGCTCACGGAAGAAACCAAGGGTAGACTATTTCATACCTCATCTTGCTTAGTAAGCCTCATACCCTCTCCAAGGCTTCTGGGGCTAATGTTGGAGGGGTTGAGGATACAGTATTCGAGCTGATGACCAAGCATCAAAACCAGTAATATATTCGTACCGTTTTCTTTAAAATTTTGCTTTTTGAATAACTGAAATCATGAATACGCCAATAGGAAATAAAATTTTCAACTACTAATAACCTTTTAAAATCAAGCTTTCTCTCAAAATTCTACGTAAAAATATCCAGTATTCTAGTGCGATATTTCTCAAACACTCAGGCACCAAAAATCTATTAGCTTGGAAGCGTTAGTCAGTATTTTCCGCGATTTCTGCCTTCGTCACCAAAATCTCCTTCTTTCTCGTTTTCGAGGAGAACACGCTGAGTGTTTCGTCATATTACAGAAAAACTGCTGTTTATATAAACAAATCTGGAATTTAAAATCAGAGTTGGCCGGAAGTATAATCGAAGAAAAACGAGTGAAATCTACATCATCTACATCTACATATATACCCTGCTAGCCGCCTTTCGGCAAGGGGTACATGCACCATGACTCAACTGCCCCAATCGATTACTTTCACGTATCGTTCGCGGAAATAATGAATTTTTGAATCGATTCATTCTAGCGTCTATCTCTCTGATTTTCCTCTCAGGATCAGAACGGCATATGTAACAGGGAGGGCGCATAATATCGGCTACATTCTCTACGAAAGTACCTTCCTTGAATATATTTAGTAAATTTATCCTTTGTTTAAGTCTATCTTATAGCGATTTCCATCCTGCGTCATGAAGCATTTGCATAACGCTCACTGATTACTCGTAACAATTTTTTACGAAACGTATCGCCGTCGCTACTTTAGTAATTCGCCACTTCCGTTACTTTTTCTATTTCTGGAATACAACACTTTTCTGTGCAGGATCCCTTACACTACACAAATATTCCAGGTGAGGCCTGACACACGCAACCTAACATATTAATACGGACCTTTTCTTCGCTCCTACCGACCATTCTCGTAGCGAGTCCTAGTTTCTTAGGAGCTCGACCACATATATTACGAATGTGGGTACCCCATGTTATTTGAGGGTTACTCCAAGTTATTTCACCGATTCTACTGTTGATAAAGTTTTCCCTCGGAGGCTGTACGAATAATCATTGCCATTTTTCTTTTCTAAGAAGTTAATTACCGGACATTTGTCAGTATTGATCTCTAATTGCCAGTCGTCGCACCATTTCATAATTTTATCTAAATCATTCGCCAGGGTTAATCTATCATCTGGACATCCTATTTCCCTATAAATTATCGTGTCGTCCGCAAATATCTTAACTTGACCATCAATATTTTCGCTTGGATCGTTGATGCACACGAAAAATAATAACGGTCCGATTACGCTTCCTTGCGGCACGCCCAAGCTCATCTTAACCAGGTTGGAACTAATAACACCCAGTACTACTCGTTGTTCTCTGTCGGAGAGAAAGTCCTTAATCCAGTTTATAACTTCTCCATTGATACCTGAGACTTTTAATTTGTGTAGTAATTTATTATGGGGGAACTTATCAAATGCTTTCCAAAATCTAAAAATATTGCGTCTAGTTGCCCATTATTTTCGGCAGATTTCTATACATCGTGAACTAGCAACGCCAGCTGAGACCCGCAGGATCGTGTTTAACGAAGACCGTGTTGATTTCTCGCTATGAATAATGACGTCGAGAAAACACATTAAGCTGCTAACTAATATATATTAATGTACGTTAACGCACGTAATTAAGGTAACGTTAATGAGATAGGCCTGTAATTCGCTGGATTCTCCTTAAAGCCGCTTTTAAATTTTTGAATATTTCTAATTCCCTAATCTTTCGGGACATTGCCTTCGCTCGTAGACTTTTCAAACATTACTTTCAGAAAGGTGGGTGGTAGAATGCACACACATTTGTATTCGGCTTACTGGACTAATTGCGCACCAAACACTCTCGATGTTCTCATTTGAAATCGTATGTGAGTTACTCCGAAGTGAACTTTTGACCGCTATGAATACTCCGCCACCTATTTTATCCTGACGATGTTTACGATAGATCTTGAAACCCTTAGGGAATACTTCGTAGTCGCTAATTTCATATGTTAGCCAGACTTCTGTACCTATTATTATATCTGAATTCTTAGTTCGGACGAAATGCTCTAGATCGGCTACTTTATTTTTGATGCTCCTACAATTTATAACAGCAATATAATATATAAAGTATTAACGTTGGGTGAAGCCCGAGTGACACACTGTGAATCATATTTACCAATTACAGGACGATTTACGGTATTTTCTACTATTTCTGCATTGATTCGCATAAGTTAGGAGCATCGTCACTATTTGAATTACCCTTTATCCTAAAAAATACAGTGCTCGTAAAACCTATGAGCCGCCCCGCTCGCCGCCTCTGCAGTATAGTAGACACCAGAGTCGTTCAAGGCGGTACGATCGGAGGGTCGGCCGAAGGTCCACAAAGTCAGCTTCCATTCCTCCGACAGAACTCCCATAGCCTCGCATTCAGTCCATCTATTTTTCTTCGAACACGATGGCCACAGTCATTCCGCGGGACAATGCTGCAGATGGAAAGCCGCACATCGATGTCAAGCGACCCCCGCACGCGCTCTACCTCGGAAGTCGGAGATAAAAATGGGGATTATTTATGATTTTTTACTTGTAAACTCTGAAAAAATTTGAAAAGCGAAGCATTCTTATTGAAAATGAATTAAATCGCTTTTATACTCTGAGGTTTGCGCGAGAAGTACTATTGCAGAAGTGTGTGTCTTAACGATATTGTTTTGCGAAGTATCTCGTTTGAATACCTCCTAGGCTTGGAATGTTTGTTTCATCACCTAAATATTGTTACGACTCATGGACCTTTGATTCATTCCTGTTTACTGACAATGCAGTTTTCCCCGAAGTTTGCACTCTCACGTTCGCTGAAATGCGTAGAATGCCGGTGTAATGCGGATGTATTACATTAGCTATTTTTGTTCCTTCGTCTGCATTCGGCTTCCTGAGAATTGCCTCATCGGAGGGTCACGTGATGGCTAAATTGCTGACATTATAAAACCGAAAGTAACCATCTCTGAGAGAAATTTCAACCTTCTAACCAACAATCTTGCGAGTCTTCTATTTTGCGTTAATCTTATACGATTTTTCTTTGATTACATCTGAGTGGAAATAGAGAAGTTCGGTTCTTATAAAAATCAGTATTCGACAATATTTCATTCAGAGTGTAAAAATAGTTAATAGTAACAGGATTGAGCCGCTGACGAATGAGCTAATAAGTATCGAGAAACCCATTCATTTAACTTAAGTGTCAATATTATGATAATATGAAAGAACGTATGAAGTAAATACTTATAAAAACGGATTTCAGAACTCATACTCATGAAACGGATTGTGATTTCAAGGTGAATCAATGGAAAAAAATTTGGTATATTTGTTTCATTTCGATATAGTGGTATTTCTTCCTTTTACCTATTTAAAATAATGCCGGGGTTAATGGTATTGTGAATTTAAATGTAATCCCTGCGATGTTAATAGCTTTTGGGTAGACTTTTTTTTAAAATTAAAATTAACGACTCTTCATGAAATATGTCCTCATCAGTTCTTATCGTTATTAATAATTATTTTCATATATAATTTGTTTAGCATGGGTATCTTTTGATAGATAAGGTTAATGTACGTACGAGTATTTAAATTAGTTATAGTCATAGTAATTTACAGTAGTGAATCTTAAATATTTATTTCCTACCACTTATTTAGTATGACTGAGATTACCGCGTTCGAATCATTTTGGCCGTTTTAAACTACAATTTGTTGCTAAGAATATTAATAATCATTAAAAATTTAATATTACGAATACATTCTCAAAGTAAAGTCGATGATAACGGTAATTTTAATAATTTGGCTAAGCACCATTGTTTCTACGAAGGTATGTTTAAAATTTTACCTTTCCGTTGGAAAGAAAATAATTCTGCCGTCATGGAATCAAAGTTCAGCGATCTGTAGAGTTCCCGTTCTATACTGAGGGTGTGAATATTGTTAAGTTACCTATTGAATATTGAATGCATATTTTAATCAATTTAATGAGTTTGTGAGCAAACGGGTATAGCCTATATGGGAAAATTATATTTTTCAATACCTTCGCAATCACAGAATTTTAAATGAAACATGTGTAACATTAGTCATTGAGGGGTTAAATCAAAAGACTTTATTTTATTCTCTATTTGTTTTACGTGAAGTAATCGCTTACTTTCCTACGCACTCAAAAACATAGTAATTAATTATCACACAAATTTGAATAACTTAAAATTGAAATTTCGACTAATGTCATGTGATGTTGGTGGACGAGGGCACTGCGTCTTTGGTATGAGAAAGAGAGCAAATCGTGAAAGACTGCGTAATTACACCACGAAGTCTTCTGTCGTTCATCCATAAAGTTACGGGGCAGTCATTACTGGCAGTTCCATAACCGGGTTTGTGGATCACCAAAACAAAAAATCACAAAAAACAAAAAAATTGACCAAATCCTGCTAGGTTTCCCTATGAAAAATGTATACAATTTTTCTGAGTAATAATGGCGGCCACCCTTTAGCTCGTTTAGTTAAACAGCTCGTTTCATCTATGATGTAAAGAAGAGTTGCGCAGTTTAAGTGATTTTATCCCATATTTCTGGAATGTAATAGATGTGATGAAGATCAAAAGGTTTTTGAAGCGCTCACCAATATTGCTCTACAGTAATTTGTAATTTTGGGGGAGACTGAATATTTAAACTAAGATTGAAATTAATAATGATATAAGAGGTAATTTCTAAGTATGTTTCAGAAATTAGAATATAGGGTGGTAGGATATTGGTCGCATTATCACCTTAAATGACTAATAACAGTAACTCAAAGCGTACATTCTAGATAGAATACATTTCCTACTCACATATATACGTTTCAGTCACAGATAGATAATGTTTAATGGATTAAATTTCTAATTCTATAAACATTTATGGATAGTCAATGAAGATTACCTTCACGTCAATACCCGATTATCATACGCGATCATAGGATGTTTAGCAGTCTCGAATATACTGTCTGTAAAGCCATCAGCCCGATGGCTGGTTGAATCCTAATTCACCCTGCCTCATGCCGAAGGGCGGATTGCAGAGTATTTATGCTGTAGGAAAGCTTTGAAGAAATTGAGTTTTACAGGGTTGGATAAATAGTGAGGTAGGTTACCTAGTAGAATTATTAGTAGAAATTAGTGCCATAATTATTCAGAATCACTCATACCCTTACAGCTTTCATATAATTGCAACATCGAACAAGACTGAGACAAAAGTAATTAATAGATACATTTCCTCTGTACTGTACCTGTTTGAAGTATACATAAAAACAAAACACGTGACGTTTCAGAATCTATACAGCTATTGAAATTATCTGAAAATCAAATTAGACGGAAACAAAGTCAACTTAGAAGAACCTTACGAAATCCAAGGAAATAGGTCGACTGTTTGCGATTCCGTCTTTCACTTTTGTTATTTATTGAGTTGAACGATTTCTGCGGCTTAAAATACTCTTTTTAGCGGAAGTTACACGGCCTGTTTCCTGCAAATTAACAGCATTCGACTTTTAAATCACAATGGATATTTCCAAATGTTAATTTCCGTGTATCCAACTTTGTTACATCAGACATTCCCATGCGGTGGTTCTCACCATCACCTGTGAGAACTACATGAGTAAAATCGTTACAGAGAAGAGCCATTTTGAAACGTTAAGAAAGTGTATATATTTATGTATGCGTATTCACGGTAGAGCGTGGGTAAATATTTGGGTAGCTTCGATCGCTTAAACTCGCGAAGTTGTCGCTAAGCACTAAAATTTTGCTTGTACGTACATTATTAGGTTTGAGGTGTGAAGATAATAAGCTACTATTTAGAAACGTTCAGAATATGTTGGAAGAATTGGACATGAAATCAATCTCTGTGGCTTTGCAGAATAAATTATTTCCTTAAAACCGAATTAGAACTATTCGTGCGAGACAGAAATAACTATTGAGAATATTCAATTAGTGACAACCTTTAATGAGACCTTAATAGCTTCGTCGTTTCTTTAAACTTAAAATTTCGAGGAATCTATAATTGGTTATCAGAATAAATTTGACTTCAGATGTGTAACCTCAAAATGAAGACCTCCCCTCTAAAGTTTGCGTCTGAATTCGCTACTGTTTCAGAAAATTTGTATACACAATTGCAATGTACTTATTTTTCCCTAATTATTCCAATCTCGATGATGTACACCATTTATTCCACTGCGATGATTCTTATTTATAGTCTACTGGCCTTTAAGAAATGCCCTCAAGGTATTATTTATTGGTGGATTTTTCTATTATAAGATAATGAAGAAGTTACTTCTTCTACCCAGTCAGTAACAGTAAATATATTACAAAAACATTATCGATTGTCAGTATTTACCCAGTCTATTTTCTATGTGGCAATAAAAACACAGTTTAGGAAAATTTGCCAAATCTTGGCTCTCTGATAAACAAAACTCTTTTTATTAAACTTAGGCAGTCATACGACGGAGGATACGTTGATTGCAGTTGTATGTATTGCTTGTATTTGAAATGTATTGCTTCAGTATTGAATTTAATTAGGTCACCATCGAAAAAGATCGAGATAAAAATCCGTTGAGGTTGGGTGCGAATACGCTTTGTTATATATGTATGTACTCTTGCATACATCATGCATATACATATACATAATTTCGTTTTTAAGGATGTTTAGGATTAAAGAAATTAAATTCAATTCAAGCAAAATTTTAAGCTTTCGGCAATGCTGGCGAAGGAAAAATGGATTCGTTATGTTTTCGTCGTTGCAAAAATATTTATTTCGTTATGTTTCTTCTTACGATAAAAATTAAATTTTGTCTTCCGTTCCGTTCAGAGTTATAACGAAATAATATTGTATACAAAGGAAACCCTTTTTATGTGCACCCAGAAACTTTTTATTATTCAGAATTTATGGTTGAAAATTTCTACACGTATGTCTCAAATAACGAATATTTTAAGATGAGGATTATCAGAGTTGGTTATAATTTGGATCCTGCATACAAATTAGGAATTATCCAAAACTACAATATACGAGATTCTACAATATCGTAGATTGTATTATTTGTCTTGTGTAAAATAAAAATACTACGTGAAGTATTATAAAATACTGCGCCGATTCTAAACATTTCTCCAAGTTGGCTAAAAGACGCAGTAGTAAATAAAATAAATAATACTTTTTGGTTTTCGTGATTTTTTTCGTTTAAGCCTTTTGAAACTTCTCATGATCGTTTATAACTCAATATTCGTAATATTGCGATTTCGTTGCGTTACAGATAGCGTTTTCAAGCATTGATTCACGGGTAGATGGATACAAGTTATAAATACTCGTAGAATCAATTAATAATATAATATTTGGGGAAATACATGTGCTGTTATGGAGTAGCGATACCTCAACTTTTGTCTTCTCATTTCTCAATGCTTTCACGAGCGAGAAATAATATCAAGATACTGTAGCATTTGAATGCGTGCCGTTCTTGGCATCAGCATCTATATTTTCGCATGCCCTTGCATTACTCCGCATAGCACTAGGAAGCTTCGTTCAAGGAAATCTTCCTCGATTGTTGCTTCTTCTTCGAGATTGAGTACAAATGCTGGTGCGGCTGTTCGTGGCACATAACGGTAACCGTAGCCTCTTTTTCTTCAAGAAGCGTCTCCGAAGGAAGTTGGTCAGCGAGGTCACCAGGCTCAAGAGACGGAGGTGGGGATTTTGAAAGATGAAGGGAAACCATCGGCAGAGAAAGGAATTATCCGAAGGTCGTCCTTTTACTGCACAATGTGGTCTTTCGGTTATGAGCCTACTTGGTTATTTTTCTCGTGGGTGGGAGTTTAGCATCGGAGTCTGGCGTACCAGGTGCTTAGTCAAACGTAGAGCAATGAGTGTCTGATAAATCTCGTGATTGAGGAACGTTGCCCATATGTGAGAAGCTCAAACGAATCGCCAATTTCACGGCGGAGAAAGTTTGCGTCGAAGTAAATGCTTAATGTTTTGTACCACGAGTTTAATGTGTTAAAAATCAATCGCGCTATTAGCAGCTAACTAACTAACCCGTGTTTCTATTCCGAGATGAATATTTCCTTCCATAATTTCCTTGATTGCAGCTAAAGCTCATTGTATAGTAACTTTTGCGAATTTTCGATGATTTATTTATTTTATTTATTAATTTACGTCCGGCGAATTCGCCAGTTTGCATTGGGCACAACAACGGATTGCAATACGAAAGTTAAGACTTCTCAGCAACAACATTTAGTTAAGAAGAGCTACTTACTTTTACGTATTTACTTTACTTGTACCTACTTGCATTAAGTTTTTTAAGCACTGAAAAGATTCATTATTTACGTACAGAATGATTCCGAGATTCTTCAAAAATATCCTGAAAGGGAATATGGTGGTGGGGAAATAGTTCATAAGATTAGGGAATCGATGAAGAGAAGATTGCGCAAGGAATTTTCTAAAGGTAGGAACATGGAAAATGGGAGTAAGCAGAGCTGACCTGGGTGGAGTGTGATAATGAAACTGTAATATCAATATGGGAGAATAAATATGGTAGCTCACTGTGTTTAAATTAAAAAAAGATCGGTTTTAAGTATGTATGATTTGAGGGATCTTGGGGAAATTAATTTTAAAATTAAAGTTATAGGAAGCATATTGTGATTGAGAAGCGAACTTTATCTATTTTCTATGAAATATATTGTGATCCAGGGCGGAAGTTCAAAAGTTGGCTGATGTGACTCGTTACTTTTGTTTTCATACCATTCTGCTAGTCGGCACTGTACAGACGAATTCGAAACGTGTGCTTTTACAAATGTGGGCTCTTCAGTGATGATTCTGCCATAAAATACCATATGAAGTATTGCAAGCATCCTCACGTTGATAAATATGCGAATACCAGTCCCCGTACGATACGATAAAACGTGTTTAGAATGATCAACATATATACGAAGCAAAGACTATCGTTTCACACCCAACAAAGAGTCGATTCTTTATCCAGGAACATTAGGAAATTAATAACCGAAATGTAACCGAAATTGGCGACAATCCAAAATCGAAAGAAAGTTATTATGATGTATATTGCTGAAATTCTACACTTATACTCCTAAATAGTGTTGCCGATATAATAATAATAATAACGTCTTATTTAGGCGAATTTTGGTCTATTGAGACCACTCTTACAATTAACCTAGACGATCACTACGAACCACTACGCCACCGAGGCCGGCAATCCATATTATGGATCTATTGTAAGGTTAACGTGTAAGGTTATGATAGACACTGAATGTACTGCAACTTTTTCTAGAAAATTCCTCTTTGTACAAATAAATTTATTAAAATCAAAGGTTTATATTCATGAATTTCATGCGTGTTATTTATTTATTTTTTATAAAAAGATTTTAAATTTAAAGAAACTGGTGATGAAGAGAGATACTGCTACATGTTGACAAAGGGATGAGAATTTTTACGTTCCTCAGCCCTTTATTTGCGTTAAATTCCACTCTTTTCCTCGAAGAGATTCAGATTAAAGTATGAAGACGTTATGAAAGATACCCAAGATGGTACTGTATGAACTAAAGTGGATTCATCGCTATTCCCTATTAAGTATGTACCTGATGTCGATCTTCTTCAACTTTTACGCTTGAAAATCATTATCCAAGGAGGTGTTCTACGCATCGTCTTTGTTCGAATTCCGTCTTTCAATTCCTCTTCTACTCAAAAACTCATGTTTAGGCTACTGCATAAAAGAACATGGATTACATAAAAGAACACAGATTTCCAGCTTTGCTAAAAACGGATCTTTTCATGCTCTATCATAGTTCTTCCGTGTTTTTTTAAAGCTTAAACGCTGAAAATAAATTGTTCATTTTAACCTAAAAGTCAAGGGATTTAGAAATACTTGAAATAGAAGCTTTTCGTTAAATCGGAAAGGAATCAAAATTTGCTAATCGTTTATGAGTATCTAATAAATAGTGTTTATCATTGATATCTTTATGATATTCCTGAATGTTTCAGCTCTTATTTCACTTTGCTTCTTATTTCAAATGAGCAATTCAGTTGCCCAAACGCAACTCAAAACTTCAAAACTCTCAGGCAGAAGGCACATACAGAATTTCTGCCTCACATCACTGAATAAGATAGAGATAAACCGAAAATGTTTACGATAAATGTACGTCCATAGAGTAGAAAGCATCCAAATTTGGGAAACTCTAGTGTTTATACAATTTAGAAAAATACTACTCTCCGATATTGTAGATCCATACACAACCAAAATTATACCCTATTTATCATAGATTAGCCTTGCCTTCGTATTATTAAAACGGATTGTAATTAACGAATAACATGATTGATACTGAAATTTTTACAGTGATTTGCGTTGTTGGTTAAAAGAGAGCGGATGCTTTCGAACATTTTCTCGTCGTCTAAAATGCGTGATCATGTTACTGTGACGAATCGGAAAGGTGTTCACGTTCATTGCGACCGTGACTGCTGCGTGAACATGATCAAGAAAGGAATTCAATGACGGAGAGAAGCACTTCCTTCAAAATCTTCATTTTAGCATGGATATGCAGTGCTTCAGGGGAGACTTTGATTCTCTTCATTTCAGAGAAAGATCTTTAGCGTTACACAGCAGTGTATCTATGAATCTTCATTACGGGGACATTTACAGTAATTTTATAGAGGATAATTACCTTAAGTCTAGGAAGACTTTCGGACAGTTGAAATAACATTTTGAGGGTACATTTAGAGCCTCTTTTCTACAGAATTTTAACAATCAATTTCGTGTCAAGGTTTTGAGCTGTACTGCGTTCGACTGTTGAGTTTTCAGAAAATGCCCACGCAAACTTATCTAATTATTCTTATTATGATTATATTTATATGTTTTTAACTCGTTTTTATAATATATTATAAGTGTGTGTGGGACTAATTTTTACTAGGGTAAGTTGTTAAGGTCCACCACAAAAGCAACTTAGGTACGATAGCGCAACAGTGATCATAAATTTTGATTAAAAATACGAGGCTGTCTAAGCTGACGAAGTTTTGAAATTACTCCGAAAAATAGGGAGCTCCATATTATTCGGAGATTATTACTTAATACTTGTTTTTTTTTCGACATCGAGGTTCACAAGATGCGAAGCTTTATTATATCGGAACCTTTTACTTGAAATATTTTAAGCATTAGCGTCTCACAAGAGATATTGGAAAGATATTTGATTGCTTTGGGCAGTAAAACCTAAAATTCTACGATAAGCGATGTTTCTCGCGCCAAAAGAAGTATACTGTGTCATGGTTTCTTTTCAACCGGACATATATGTCCTTGTATGAGCCATTTAACAAATTGTCCTAGCATCGAACCTGGGTCCATTAGCACAAATATCTTTACGGCACACGATAGAAATCCATATCTTCTATCGATGTTGAGAATTTCAAACTTCTACCTGACCGGGAAATACCCAAACGAATTTTTGAAAATTCGGTCATATGAACTGTCCAAGCGTCGAACCTGGGCCCACAGGGAAAAAATCTCTACGGCATTCGATAGACCGTCATCCATTCTAACAACACCGTGAATTGAATGTTTCTATATTAACGCAGAATACCCTAAATGAATTCTTGAAATTATGATATACGAATTGCCCTAGCATCGAACTAAGGACTCACAGGACAAAAAACCTATAGACATAAAATAGATAATTATCTTCTCTATTGGTGGCATAAATTTGAACGTTCTATCTTACCAGGAAATACCCTAAATGATTTTCTGAAATTTTGACAAAGAATTTACCTAGCATCGAACGTGGGGCCATTAGTGATAATGTTCATGCGTCAAAAAAAGGTAAAAATACATTCTAACCACTCCGTAAATTTCAACTTTGTATCTTAAAGCAAAATACGTTAAATGAATTTTTGAAAATACGCTCAGTGCATTTAAACCGGAAAAGTACCGTTTTTGGGGCCTTCTAGAATCGAATCGTAAGCAGCTTTAGAAAAAATTGACAATCTGTTTACGTCAAAAGGAAACACTTTTCACCCATCCCAAAGGTTTGAAAGGGACGGTATCTCTGGGAGACCGCGATAAATGTGCGGAGCAGATGTGTAATCTGCTTCAGATAAGCAATTAAATACCTTTAATTTCCCTGGTCCCTGGGAATTAAGTCCTTTGAATGTTTTACATCGACCTAGCGTCGAACCTACGATCATTTTGGGAGCGGTCTTTTCAGTACGCGGAAGAGAATCACTTCCTGCACTTGCAGTTGAAATTTCAATTCCCTAGCTTTACGGGAAGTATGTACCTGAAAAAAATTTCCGAAAAATTTAAGAAAAACCGTCCAATGCATTCATATGGGAAAATGGCCGTTTTTGGGGTCTCCTAGAATCGAACCCAATGCCTAGGATGGATGTCCGCTTTTTTCCAGTGTCCAAACCTAAGGCTTTACGGGAAAAATATCGCCGGCTCTATGGGGCTATTCCTTCCGCCTCATCTTTAGTATCCTATGTACGTATATATAATTTTAATGAATTTCATATTTACCACATGGCGAAAATTCAGATGAAAGATTTGTTGCATTGTGTAAGAATCAACCCGTCCTTTCAACGGCGATATCTCCGCAATTTACACGGTTAGTTAGCCGTTTCTTCCTGCAGTTTCTTACTTTTCGGTTTCACACATGCTCACAATGAGCTTGGTTATTGGGACACTCGAGAAAATTTATGCATGGAATTACTCTTTGCAACTCTCTTTTGATATCTTACTGTTTCTTTTGTCGAAAGCGTATTCACGACTCGTCGATGATAAGAGGCGAACTGTTGGGGGTCATGGCACCCCTTAACGATACAATGGACGGGCAGGTTGCTGGGGATACTTCCTCCTCTGAATAACGGCTGTTGCTTTCAGTGGCCATGAATAAATAAAGGAAAGACAAAGGGTGGTTGAACGTTTCCGCAAAAATATGCCGGTAGTGGCCCGATATGGCGGCTGCGTTGCAACATTGCGTTCGATGGCTTCTCAGCGGAAATGTATGTGGACCTTTAATTTTGTCTTTGAGACATAATTTACCTCTGAAAGCATTTTTACTTTCCCTTTTTCCCGTTACAGGAAGAGGCACGCTATACAACCTAACTTAGTGAAATTTCACTGTCTTTCTCATAGCTGAATTCCTTTGGGAGCACTTAGTGACTTACACCAGTCGCAGTTCCGATGTATCCGTAGCTATGATAGGTCTTTCTTTTTTGAAAGATATAATTAGAAGAACGGTTGTGTTTGGAGTTTTTGCGGCTAAAGCCTCTTTGATAAGGACTTTTGGATACTAAAACCAGAATTTATTTATGCGTGCATATATTTATGTATATACTGGTAGCTTTTATTGTTTCTTTCCACACGCGCCATATCAGAATGTTTTCTCTCTAACACGCAAAGGTCAGATTTTTAACTACACCTGTGGGATCGATATGATAGAATGATATCTTTTCATATATTCATATGATATGATTTATTTTCATATAAGAGTATAAGCTGCTTGCATTCTGCATGCTTATATGCGATATTTTCCGGAGATTGTTGCCCAATGTGGACCAATAACTTTCTATTTGCTGGGCCACAGTAGGATACGGCGATTACAATACCTCAGATACCCTCTGAACCTACAGGGCCCCATTTTGGGGCAGTGGTAATGGACCCTCGACAACATTCGAAGTGTATTAAGGGTACCTAAGACCGCATTTAAAGCGATGCAACAGCTAAATTTACCCCAAATGAGATATCTGTTTCTTTAAGAAATGAAAAAGTCCTTGTAATCTCTACTCGGAGGCTCTCGAATGACCCTTAAACGAATTTGAAGAGCATTGAACTTATCAAGACCCTCATTACTCTCGAGAAAACCTTTACAGATAATCAGTGAAACTTCACTACTCTCGATTCGCACTTTCCAAGTATTTCTTACTAATTTAATACTCAAACAAATGTGATTAAAAATACGAGGCTGTCTAAGCTGACGAAGTTTTGAAATTACTCCGAAAAATAGGGAGCTCCATATTATTCGGAGATTATTACTTAATACTTGTTTTTTTTTCGACATCGAGGTTCACAAGATGCGAAGCTTTATTATATCGGAACCTTTTACTTGAAATATTTTAAGCATTAGCGTCTCACAAGAGATATTGGAAAGATATTTGATTGCTTTGGGCAGTAAAACCTAAAATTCTACGATAAGCGATGTTTCTCGCGCCAAAAGAAGTATACTGTGTCATGGTTTCTTTTCAACCGGACATATATGTCCTTGTATGAGCCATTTAACAAATTGTCCTAGCATNCAACTTTAATTAACGAAGATGTTTCGATATTCATTGTATACGATAGTCATAATAATTTTAATAGTAATTTTTACTATATATAATCTATCCCTCTCTTTCTTTCAGTATTTCCTACAACTTTCGCACGTTTTCGCACCCCTTTCCTCAGTTTTTTTTTCTCTACAGAACCATTCTTTCGCCCTATTTATTTCTGTTCCGTAAAAATTATAAGTCGCTACAGTTATTGAAACATGAGCAGATTGCCACACAATACAACTACAAATTTTACAGATTCTATTTACAATATCAAACTATTCACAGAGTAAAACAAAATGTAGAAATAAATAACGATTAAAATGAAGGCGACGATATATTAATATAATAAAATTGCAATATGAAACAATCAAATTATAGTCTATTTATAAAGTTCTTTCAGTTCTAATTATAAGGCGTTGTTGGAGAAAAATGTACTTCAGGTAAATTGCTCCATTCCGTTATCCCCCGATTTAGAAAGTAATATTTGTATTTTTCGTTCAGTTGCGATGTCAAATTCAGTTAATATTTTCAACCATTCACTAAACTCATTGATTATAAGTAGCAATATGCCGTGGCATATAAATAATACCTTTCTACGGCTATTCATCTGATGTCGCCGATTTCCCCGAAGCGTCTTCGCTGAAAGCTCAGTTCTAGTTGCGATTGATGCCACTAGCTTTCTCTTCCCTAGCTGTCCGGAAACGCTGTGAGGATACCATATCCGGTTCGAGCGATTATTGGAAAGCCCTTCTCTCCTATGCAGACGGAAGCCAGTTGTCCCCTATATCGGGTATGAATGGCGGTCTCGAAACTCTTTTGTTGAAGGTTATTGCGGAATTGTTCGTATGACTGAAATCTTACTTTGTTCGGAGCAAAGAATTGATTACGAATGATTGGTGTTATATCCAAATTGTCATTGCTCTGTAGTGAAAACTTAACTTTATTTCATCAGAATACGTGATTATATCATGTATGAAATCAAATAAAATAAAAAAGTGATTACATTATACCTAATTTCAGGAATACCTTTGGAGTACGGACGTCATATTTAGATGTTAAACTTATGTTAGTAGTAGAATTTCCCTCGAAGATTGTAGTAAAATAGGAATAGAAAAGGCGAATAGAAAGCGAAGATTAATAGAAGTTTTAGGGCATGCTCATCTAAAGTAAAAAATAGAGTATTTTCTCTTATAATTATATCATTAGTATATGTCTGTGCGATTCGGGATCCTTACGAAGTAGGATTAGTCTCTGATTTAGAGATGGATCATCGTAGAGCTAGGTATGTACTTGATAAGTAAGCTTTGATATTGGGGAAATTACGTGATTGTTTAGAAGAGTTATGGAAATTTATTTCTTAGAAAATCTATAAATTTATCCAAAAATCCTCAGGAATGCATTTTCGTTGCAGGGATATTTTCTACCATGGTCAATAATAATTTTCATCAATCCGAAGAAAATGATATATTGCAGTACATGTCTCAGTAGTTAGAAGTTATTTAGGATGACGTTTTAATTTGTTATTTATATTTTATATCGGAGAATTATCCAAGTAGTATAAAGTAATATAGAGTAATAGATCTCTGTTGGAAAATGAGTTTTGATTCGTCAATTCTTATAATTGCTTGAGGTTTCGAAATAACAATAATAATAATCGAGGTAATCGCTCAGATAATTAGATTTCTCTAATCTTTCTTTCAACCATCCTCGAATAGAGGTCAAAATCATACAAGGGTAACACAGAATATAAATAATAAATTTCATATAAGTATCATCTTTATCGTTTGTTGTATATTTTGCCGCTGCCACCGCCATCCTGTTTACTAAATTATGTTTTGAGAGAAATACCCGTACATTATCAGAAGGCATTATCAAGATTATATATTAAAAAGTTTAATAAGATGCGTGAGTACACATTTAATAAGAACGTCGCGAAGAGGTAAAACAATAGCTGATGATAACTTTAAATACCGGAAACGACTGTTAATGTATATTGTTCATTAATTTGCTGCATAAGCACGCCACCCTCGTTAACGCAAGTTAAATTCATTTTCAAATACGTATTTCCACTTCATGAGTGGTTTCAGAAGATACTCTATACTTTCTATCTATGAAGCACTATGCTCTTTTGGAAAGGTTCCCGAGGGCAGTGCCAATTAAGGGCTCAGTTTTATAATCTTACGTGACTTTGTTTGTGGATATGAAACCGTCACGGAGAAGGAACGGAACTATAGGCACAGTTACCTCCTTTCTTCTATGTTCTTGGGGCGATGCACTTTGCAGTTTCTATATTAGTACATTGGTTTCTTTATGTTTCCCGAATACAACATCCTTTGGTTGTCCGAATACAACATCCTTTCAAAATGATCTTCACATATCTCGTTTATAATCCTCCTGCGTTTTCAATGTTCATAATAATCATCTTCTATGCTAAATGTTTCTTGCTTATCGGAAAAATAAGATTTCATGTTGTCAGCAACGTTTATTCCAAGAATTAGATATTATATATAGTCCCATGAGTACGTTAAATTGTGATGAACATACTTAGAAAGAAAAGAACTCCTGGCGAAATTCCGCCATTAAGCGATATCGGTTTAGAACACACTTTCGTTACCTCCGTTCAACATTAACATTTATTACTTTCGAATTTGTAAAATTTTGGAAGGCAAAAAGTTTCACATGTTGTTGCTCAGGAATGATGAGTGAACTCTGAAATCAACACCGTAATACCATCCTACTGACGCAAATATCGTAAGCCAGGAAATGATTCGGAAATTTTACTTATAGTACATGCATACAAATTACTTTATAATTACTGTTTTTCAGGCGTGAAAATGGTTCCTATTTATATTATAAATAGTAATCGGCGATCCTCTAACACCGATTAATTGCATTTTGTTAACATGGCTGATAATACAAGGATAGTGTTTCGATTTAGGATAAAAATAGGTATCTAATATGTTAAAAATCATCTCAAATGTGATTATATATTTTTGGCCTAAAATTAAAGCGTTATCGTATGAATTTATGAGCGATACGCTCCCATTAACTCTCTATGTTCTAAGCCATTGGCTGCACTAGCGTATTTTTGCTTACTTGTCTCGCCTATCACACATTGGGTGCAAAGAAATATCAAAATGTACTGTGAAAGCCTCCAAAAATATTAGCTGCTGAAGAAGAAAACCTTCAACCATGCCAAAGCAGCCAGCGTTAGATACAAAAATCGAGGAAGATTTCACTGGATAAGCGAGATCCTTACGGTAATCTCTTTAATAGGCTTAAACGGATTTTAATGTTTTACGATATGTGCGAGCACTTTGTACTTGGAAGGAGTAAAGTCTAGGGCCGTTATTCGACCCAGGATATTGGCTAAAGAACAAGTCGTGTTCACTTGGCCCAACGGCGCGTGCTCTATGCGAGAGAAAAGGTACTCATCACGGAAACGAATTCCTATGCGTATAATGGCTCTTCTGCAAAAATGCGAGAACGTTGGCACGATTCATGATAAGATCCTTTCAAAGCCGCATCTTTACCACGTACCTTCACTAAAAAGCTTGTTTCACTGCTTTTCTAATCCTTGTGGTCCAGTGATAAATTACTCTTTCCTCTGTATTTTTACCCTTACTCATGTGTTTAAGTCGGCCTGTGGTCCTCTACCAAGGTTCTGTTTTACTCAATGAAAAAAATTATAAAATGTACATAGTTCCAAGAGTCTCGCATTTTTGCTGCTGTTTAGAGAGTTTTCATTAATAAATTTTCTATCAAAAGCAATAAAGTATAAATAAGATAAATTCAAAAATCTCGTTGTATTAATATTAAACATTAATGATAAGATAATGCTTGAAATTAAGTGTGAGATTTTACTATTGTGAAGTTAATTTAAAGATTTAGTTTGTGAGTTTCATGATCTAACATGAAAAGAAAATATAACTATTTTAGCTAGGTCAGTTAGATGGAAATATTTTCTAATAGATTGTGTTTATATCTGCTGATATATCTATAAGATTGCTGATATATCTACAAGATTGCTGATATATCTACAAGACGTCTCTAGTGTTTTTAGCAAAAAAATTACTTATATTTTTGTATGGCGTATTCAGAACCCCCATGGCAAAACTTCCTAACTGGTGAGCCGCTGGAAAATTTTTGGTATAGCATAATAGAACTCCACATTCATGAAGTTTAAATTTTACCAATACGTTATTGCGATGATAAAAATTTAGTTCGCAACTAATAGCTGAACTGAAAGAAGAATAGGCGATCTGGAAATGTATTCAGAGTAGAGTGATAGATGTGGTTAAAACATCCTGAAGTATAATGATATAACTGACCGAAAGTCCTCACTTTAAATAGAATATTTTGTTTGTATTTGAAATGAAAAGGGATGGGTGAAAGATGGAATAGGATTGAGATATATTTGGAGCTCATTTTGTCCTCCTTTATGTGCATTTTTATTTCTATTCTAACTAGAAAGTGGCGCGAAAGTTTGTGGAAGGCAAAAATCTTCTTGATAATCCATAATTTATCTCGTAGCGACAACATATGGGAAACTAGTAAACTATTAACTATTATAATACTATTTAGTATGAAATAAACATTTTCATAGTCTGTTTCTGTCGTGCAGCTTTTGTGGAAAAATGAAAATCAAATCTTTGGTCCGGTAATCTTTTTTTCTAATTCGTCTCTCAGGATCTGATTGGCCAATCAGCTGGGTTAATGCAATACTTACACGGGTTTTGAGAACGTACTTTCTCTAAAATTTTCGTTGTTGATTTATTCCAAGTTTCATTCTATTTCAATGAATCCCATCTAAAGGGAAACGTAACGGCTTGGCGTACCAATTTATCCTAGCAATCATCAACAAAATGTACAACTTTCTCTTGGGCTCATCTTTTCGCCAACTATTCGATTAACGTGGTCTTCGACAAGTACTCATTTGGATAGGAACTCTTCCGTCCGCTTCCGGCATCGGTGGTGTAGTGATTAACATGTTAGCCTAGCAACGCTTGGGTCCCGAGTTCGAATACTGGTTGGTTGGTTGCGTTTGTGACTTGTTAAAGATTAATTTTATGCATGGTCTGTTAAGACCAACATTCGGCTAACTAAGCCGTCATAATTATTACTATTAAAACGCTGAACGAATCAAGGAGGACTTCACTGTGTATCGCACGGGTGAGCTGGAAACTGTCGATCATAATGGAACGATTTTTTCACTCGAAAGTGAGCTATTTCCAAATTCTCTTTTCAAATATTGAAAGATAAGGGTCATTATTGTGTGGGATTTTGTAGCCGAGCTTTAATAGCTAAGAGCGAGTTGTGGTCGACTAGAGCTCAACAAAAGAAATTGGGGAAAGCGGTTTTTCAAGCGATGAAAGCAAAACGATGACCATCGATAAGCATCCGGAAGGGAGCAGAAAGTAATGTATGCGAATAGTTTCGCATTCCTTTGGACGTTGCTTTCGTCAAGCATAACGCAGGACCGGATCACACGAAAGCCATCGGTGACACGATGAATTCACCTGGAGATTTCCCTTAGCCGTCCCGCGCGATGTTAGAAAGACAAATAGTTGTTTCCTCCGAGTACATCAGAGAAGGATACTTTTCTGATTATGCATTTTAATCTATAGCGTCTTTTGAGTTATCATGTTGTCGTGCGTTTCTCCTATCATATCTTGATGAATACATTTTCGTTTGTATTTCATTCTTATATATAATAAATATCATTTGCTCCTTTGTAAAACATAGAGGAATATGTACGCTTCATTTAATTTTGTCTTAATCCTTCTCGTGGCTGCGATGACATGAAAGGCGCAGATGTACGAATGATGCTGAATTATAATAACTTTTTTCCAATGTCAATCTTTATTGAATGTTTTGGAAAGTGCTAGTCGTGGGATCACGGCTGAACCTAAGTAGATTTTTCCTCTAGCAGTTTTCTTATTTACTGAGAAAAGCATGGACAAACTCCCTCACTCCTCAGGTATGAATGTAAATTTTCATAACATTTCATAAGACGTATATGCTATTATTTATACCTCAGGAGCTTAAGTATCGCCAAGAATGGGACTAAGGAACAAAAAATACATTTTTATCCTCATCCGAAAGACAAAAAATATTCTGTTCATCAAAAATTTATACGAGACAGGTATGTAAATAAACAAATATTACTCACAATGCTTGGGATTCTGCTATTTTAGGAAGTCTAGTAACTTTTTGCAGAGGTATTACAATTACTTCGACTATGACAAAGTTTTGAATTTCCTACTCCAGCTAAGATAACTTACAATTGCGGGGTATTCTTTAACACCTTTGGCGAGCTTTTTCTTAAATTACAGTTCAGTTTTGCACTCTTACGGAGTACAAAATTGCGGTTTGGCATTTATTTGGACGCGAAATTCAATCTGGCGTTTTTACGTTGATTTATCAAAGCTTTATTCATGTCTGTCCGTCCAAGAAGCTATTTCGGCATAAAACAATCCGCAAAAGTAATAATGCGTAAAAATGTCCATCATGCCAAAAAGTTTATGCACTGAATCTTATTTTGTGTTTGAGTGATTGTTTTAACGGAAAATAAAAGAAATGTTAGGACGAGGATGATTGGAAGAATGGTAGCCAGTGGAGTCGATTTCTAAGAGAATTATATCGCTAATAAGCAAGTGCGTGAAACAGAATATAACTACAATGAAAGCGCAGACCACGCGATAACGAATATATCGAATGTTTTTCATTTTTTCTTGTCTTAACCCGCTGCGTTTGTCGCTGAACATGAACACACGCTACCGCTTTTGCGTGACTCTTTCGGGAAATTTCGGCTAAATAGCCGCTCGAGCAGTTGCTAATCAAAATCGGTTTCATCTCGCGAAATCCATTGCTAAAAACGAGCCACTTATTGAGGAAAGCATTCTGCTAACGTAGCTTTGGGATGGACCTCATATTCAGCGTATTATTTCATACTATGCAAAGGATTTCTTATTCTCGATCGCCTCAGTGGATTTCCCGCTGGTGTTTTTGTGATACAATTTACGGTTCGTAGTCTAGTAAAAAATTGACATGGCGTAGCAAATTTTTTGAGAAATGAAGCTTGAAAACCTTTTAATTTAAATCTTCCACGGTATAAATTACAAGAAAATGTTTAATCGTGGAGCCCTAATTGTAATGGTAATCCATGATAACAATGATGTCGCGGTTTTCGTTTATTTCTGTGGTGTAAAGTATTCATTAATATATTGTTTAATTCTTCTTTGAAAAATTCTAGTGGCGTTTAGTTTCAAAAAGTTACAGTGATTTTCCTCGGGTTGAAAAACTAGTCGTCGCTGTAATCTATATTGTGGAAGGTATAAGTTAGATTCACGTTTGTGGATATATTTCTTAACAAATTTCTCCACGTCAGAGTTTTGGGTTTTATTATCACTTTTTATGCTCATTACAGGGAAACGCTTCCTTAAATATGTATTCTTAAATATGTATTCTTATATATATGTTATACATCCATTTATGATGGACTTTTCAAGAATTTTTTAATAATAAAACCAAAATTTAGAGCCTATTTTCATTTATAAGTATCGAAAGCTCTAGAGGAACCTGCTGATACTACAAACCAGTTCCTTTCGCTATCATTCTACGGATGTTTTAAATCTCAAAACAGATAAAGCTGTTAGTGATTGAAAGCCCTGACAAAAGTTTTGTTTAAAGTTTACAGAAACTAACGCATAAATACTTATAGTAATTCCTATAAAAATATTAGTTCCTGCCGCAAATTATTTATTTATTCAACTCTCTTGGCGAAGTTAGGCCAATAGGTCTCTCTAACACCTTACCTTTGAATTTTTAGTATAAAAATCATAAATACTCGTACAAAAAAAACACGAAAAGGCAGGAAAAACCCACGAAAACACAGACATAAAAATAAATAATAGGCTTAATATGTCAGTTTAAGATGAAGGAATACACTGATTTTCAATTTCAAAAAGGTATTTAAATATTAATCGTTTGAAAGAAGGGGGTTATTTCTTGGTAACGTTATTATGTGGAATTGTATTCCACAATCTGGCACCATGAATAAGGAAGGATTTGCTACCCATGTCAGTTCTGTGGCACTGTTTCGTTAGTTTGTTGTTGGAGCGTGTTACTAGACTATGCGAAGAGTTTAAAATTTGGAAACAGGATGACTGGTAGAAAGGAGAATTTTTCCTTAAGATTTTGTGGACAAGAGAGAGGATATGAATCTATATAATAAGGGAAGGTTCGTGGCGAAAATGGATTTTTTGAACCTTAAATTGATTGTTCTTGCAATTGATCACTATACGATTTTTGATAGGTTGATAAGTTGCTAATTAAGTGATAAGCAACCCCAAACCTTATTGTAGAGGGCACTAGTGAGAGTACTTTCGAAATTTTCCCCAAACGAATAAGAGCACTTTACGAGTGTTAGCGGAATCAAAGCCTGCTAACGTGTCCTACTTGAACATAACCCTAGAATTCCCTGCAAACTATGTTTGAAAAGACTCACGGGATTATTTATCGGGTAGCGCGGAAATATTTTGCGTACAAATTTTCAGCGTATGCTTTTCTCTTTCGTTACGTCTCAGTAGCGTTTTTATTTTGAGCTTTGAAAAATGCTCTTTGTCTACCTGTTCAACTTCGGGATAACAAATTAATCGTAATAGCTCCTCGCAAATCTTTATTTATAGGGTATTTATGCATCTGGCGAGCGGAGTCTCGTGTTTCATCTGTATCCACACCATTGCGGTGAGACGAAGCTGAGTTGTGTAAGCAGGAACCAAGTTTCATTTTCCGTTTTATATAGACACAGATGTATACTTTATCTATATGATGAATTTCCACAACATCACGGCCGCCCCTGTAGATTTTAATTCAATTTCCGTTTTGCTGTGTATGGGCAGTCACTCACGATTCACTTGTCTACTCCACCGCTATAGTGGTCTCGTAGTTTGGATGAAACATCAGGGTACATACAAACAGGCAAACAATTTTTTCAGGTGTACATTTTCTCGGATATCTGTAATTATGAACTTCCGAACTGATTGTTCTTATTTACATCATAGTCGTATCTGTTTGAAGTTGTGGTATTTTTTCTTTATCGGGGCATTCAGTTCACAATTTAGGGAGTGTCTGGCCTTCGGAATCTCGTCAAGGAATGCGTGCTAGTTAGTGAGGCCGATGCGTTAAAAGTTACGGACCGAAGCGAGTCGCCTATCGCACTGTAACGGGACAGTGGCAAAAGGAGGCAAATTTGTGAATATATGTAAAGAAGAAAAGGAACTTAAAACAATGGGGTGGTTTTTTAATAAAAAAGATAGGAAATTCTTTCAATAACCACAAATATACATTCATGTATAAATATATTTTTATTATATTTGAAATCAGATGATGATACGGTCGACAACTTTGACAATGACTTCGTAACAGGATATCACGAAAGAACAAATATATAATGATTTTACTGTACTAAAATGTGTTTTATTCAAGATGACCTATATTAATGATCGTTATGATCAACTCTTTCGATGATATTTTATTGTGCAACAAAGCAGATAACTACACACAATATGTCAATTTTATTTCAACAAGCTACGTATCAACTTTAGATTATACGTCAATAAATGAATGAATTATATAATATACCGTGTAATATGTATATTAATTATGAATCAACTAGATACAATTGTACTTAAATATTACATTATCACAACATGTTTATTGGTAGAGTAAAAATATGTGGTTATAGGGACCAATCTGGTCATATGGACATGTAATATGCTGAGATGAGAATGAGAAAGGATTAATTCGTAAAATATTAGATGAAATTGTATCGTAAAACTCCTCAATCCAGGAAAGCTGGATTGTTCTCGACGGTAAATGTTACATTTAGCAGCAGTTAAATCCCTATTTGGAGTTGTTGCTCATAATGAATCAGAACTGTACTTCTACCTCCATTTTGTAGTTTCCTAATTATTTATGGATATCCAAAGCACCTCGTCGTATACTGTGAAGTTAATGTAGTATCGAAATTGAGTCAAATTTGCCGTCAACTGTTTTTGAGAATTTTTTCTTCCACTGGGCAGCAAAATAATTTTTGGTTTACGTAAACTAAGAAAGAGAGATAAAATTCACGGAGGAGGCCGTCACTTGGTGAAATCTTGACGACATCATGAGAAACTGTTGAATAAAACAAGGTTTTAAACAACAAAGAAAATTACGTTTACTAATTCACAATATATTTCGTTGGCGAAAGAGAGATAAGCAGAAATGTTCATTGTATAATTGTACTTATCTGTACGATCCTCTACAGATGCGTGTGAAGAGAGGGAATTACAAAGAGTAATGCATAATCATAATCCTACCCATTCAAATATGCCAATCAGTTATCAACGGTGCTTTTCGATGTATTTTTGACTTTAAACTTGAGGCCCATAGCTCAAATTTCGCATTCATTTTTACGCGTAAATAAATTTCGGAAGAAGTTTTCGCAGAAGTGAAACTTAAAGAAAGAAGTGTCGTCAATCAGTTTTATGGCTATTATAAAAAAGTATCATAAATGAATACTAGTTCTTAAAATGGGAAAATCCCTAAAAGGTTAAGGAAAAAAATTGTTACGGTATCTATTAAATAATAGAAAGCAACATCGTCCTGCGTTTCGTTTTCTCCATGCGTATTTCTCATCAGATTTAAGGATGTTGAAGAGGTTTCTTTTATGTTTCTCAGCAGTGTTTTAAAGTGATAACATCTCATTGGTCCGTTTACTTCAGTATCGACTTTCCGTGGAGTGCCTCAGCCTGGATGCCCCCGGTTGATCTCTCCGAAACGGATGACCAGGAGTAAGTTTAGCTTGACATGTCCCATAAACCCCCTAGCCCAAATCCGATATATCTATCACTACTGTTTGATTTATATGAAAATGTTAAGTAATACACACAAAAGAAAGAGGGAGATTTCCCCGTAAATTTTAATACACGATGATTGCATTGAACGTGATCGCTTTTCCATATATTTTCAAGTTAGTTGCAAGAGGTGTTGCTTCCGCTGAGGCTAATGGCACTGGGATAAATTGTTACTTGGAAGTCTTTTTTTTACGAAAATCTGGGGTGGGTTATATAGCGTTCCCCTGTTTGGACGTTTTACTTTCTCTAAGTTTACTCCATCCGAAACCTCTTTCCCCTCCGCACTAGACGTTGAAGCTCCTTATGCTTTTTCGGTTTTTAATCGGGCTTTCTAAGGATTGGCTCGTATACTGAGTTACTTGAAGAATATGGAAGGGAATGAGAATAAGTGGTACTGTCATTGACGTATAGTGATTACATTTTCGAATACGTGTTCACATAGAACATAGTAGGTAGGTATGTGAGGGCGCGTGGTGGTTTTTCAAACCTGCCCACATACAGTACAGGAGCTCACTGTCTGAAGTTCATTGGTTGACAGTTCGGAATTTGTCGATGGATTAAAATGCGGAAGAGACGAGACGTCTCGATTTCCTATACTGTTACGATCATTAGGCAAGGAGAGATCTGGAAACTTGCTCGGGTAGTGCGTTTTAGATTGATACTTTGTATACGTGTCTTGCAGTAACAACAATATCAGTACCTTAATTCTCTTCAATTAGCTGTTAAAATGCCATTTTGACGTGAAAAATCCATTAGATGTAAAATAATCATAGGAACGCTTTGCTATTAGTTTTTATAACTCCTCGATATGCTCTAAGCAGATTGCTTGTTTTGCAAAGTCTGCAGGAGGGAGGCAATCACCTCCATCACCCTTATGGATATTAGGATGTCTTATTCCCCTGCAAATGCTCATGGATCAAAAGATCCCCACGTACATAATCTGGCCGCTAATCGAATCTCCATATTTAAATTCAATCGAGTTTTCCTTCGGCAGTAGCGAAAACCTGACGATTGCAGTAAACGAAATTTAGCCTCGCTTCTAGCATTGTGCGGTAAAACGGGAAAAGGTGTATTTAAGGGGGCAACCCACCTCAAAAGTAAAACCGTTCGGGGAGATATTTGTGCTTTTCCCTTGTGTGATTACTTTACAAACGTAGCAATTTAGAGCCAAGGAGTTCTTTCGCATCATTTAAATATTCCCAAACCTGTCAGTCTTGCATTTCACGCTTGAGATTCTCTCAGCTACTTTTATTCCGTGATTTCTGACACAGCTCAAAAGAATGAAACGAATCCGTAATGTAGCTTTCCCAATCTTTCTTGCAAAGCACGAGTGAACTTAGTAACGCTCTTTTGTGGCGTACTGGCGATAGAAAATTGAATTGTGGAATTTAACTTATATTCATTCAATATTTAGCGTTATAAAAATATTATGTGTAAAATATAGTATTTTTGCGAACTTGCAAAAATTAACCTGCGTAGCCGTACTTTAATTCCAACGAGCACGTTTGGTTCTGGTTCTGGCACGCTCCTTCACGTTGTTCAAAGATTAGGATACAAGAACTGGATTCTGATTGCAGCACAGTTGTCTGTGTTTCTTGTCCGTAGTGGCTGATCTAATTTGCAATGAGACAAATATAATTCTATTATTATTATCCATCGTTAAAGATGACTAAATACATCTTCCTTCCTTTTTTGTAGATTAATTCCTTTTCTTTCATTACAAATTTCTCTCGTTTAAATAGCCACTACCACACGTCGAAAGGCGGCTTGTAGGGTAAATATGTAGGTGAATAACAAAAAGATTCGTTTTGCAAACGAAGGAGTTCTGTAAAGAATGAAAGCGTGGATATAATCCAGAGACTCATTTCCTTAATTACGGTTTGAGGGTATTCGAAAACGGGCCCGACTTTTTATTTGGCCATGAAGAATGCATTTTGTAATTCTAGATGTTTTAAACGAGGCGGTTGGATATGAAGCAATCAGTGTGAGGTAATGCGTAGGTTTTGGAATAGGATTAGGAGAAAATGTAATGAATTAAAGAACTGGCTGGCTGAATTGGGAAATTCATTAGGGAACTATTGATAAATTTCACTTCAAATATGAAGAGAGCAAGAGAAGAAGAAATTTTATAAAAAATATGTTGGAATTGCCTCCATTTCCTTCCTCATATAAAAGACTAATTATAAAAGAAAAATATTGATCGTTTATATAACTGCCAAATAGGTAATTTAAATACTTCACGAATGTCTCAGCGAGGATAGAGGGGTGCCGTTTCGTTGGGAACGTTAGCATTGCCGTGCCCCCGGATAGGCAAGTGAGTATCGCGTGGTGGAGGCGGTCTCGTGGGGGCCCACGCACGAAAGACTAACATTAGTTGTCGATGCATATCCATACTACTATGATTCTGTGCTGAAGAAAATGTTCAAAGGGGGATCAGGAGTTGAAGATCTCCAGGATAAGATATTTAAACTTGTGATCACTAGCGAGAATGTAGAAAAAGAAGCGACGAATTTTGGGAATCGATACGTTTTTGGTTTAATAAATAAATGAATATCGTCTTTGTTTGATTGAGAATAATGAATTTATAATTAAACAAATCTTAAACTAATGTTCATTTAAAGGTGTTACCGCAGATGCACGGTGATATTTCGGGGCCCCAACTTCTAGCCTTTCGTATTGAAACCTCGATAAAATCCAGAGGGCCAGTAGGGGACCTAAGTAAGTATCCATGTCGTTTCCAAAGCCTATCTTTCACACCTCTGCAATTTTACCTCGTATAGTAGATTTACCTAAAATAGAATTTTAATATCCCCTGCGGCCCTAAAACATATATAAATGCTTAGAAGCCGTGAAAATCCTCATGGGTCGCAAGTAAACATTCAGGTTGCCAACGAAAGATTGAGCATTTCGGGTGGCTTCTCCCAAGTTTCTCTATGATTTATAATTGAAGAGGATTCGGAGCGACGGTGAGTCGAAAGCAAGGTCACCTTTGATTTTTTGCAATGCCTATACATGTATTAAAAATCTCTTTTCTCTTTTTACCGTGTTGAGGTCACCTATCTCTAAGTGGACTATTTAAATAGGTCCAGTGGTTCACCTCAAAGTAATTCCCACGGATAAAAGGAAGCAGCCTGGCTTAGAATCAATGATCATATTACTTGATATCGTTGTCTTTTTCGTTTTATTATGTTTACTTTTAACTATTCCTATGGTTTAAATCTGAATTCATTATTATTATCATTAACATATATATTTCACTTGTCACAAAGGTACACACAAATAAGGGCAACAAAAAAAGTGAAATTAGGCATCTATGAATAACGTGTTTTGTAGGGGTTGCCATCGCTTTGGATAAAAATAGGGACACGTTTATAGGCACATATCAAAAAAGATTTTTATAAAATCTGCTTATAGGAACTAAAATAATCAAACAAAATACAGTGAGGAATGCAATAGATATACCAAGCAAATAAAAGAAAAAAATACAATTACTTTAAATAAACTTCTCTATCCTTTTGTAGAAGAAACCGTTCTTTATAATTACAAATAAAAACCCTTTCATTGGTTAAAGAAGAGATATTTTTAGGGATTAAAGAAAACAATTTTGGTGCTATATAGGAATAAAATTGTTGTATATATTTGGTCTGGGGATTTCGAAACAAAAATTCCTCCTAAAATTATACTCAAAAGACAAGGCTTATTAATATCTCCACCACGGATATAAAACACTCTCAAAACCTTGTATACTAAGAGATACTTAAGAGGTAGAATTTGTAAGTTATTTTATAATGGTAAGGATGACTCAATTCTTGAAGAGTGCGTCATTACTCTAATTCCTTTATTTTGAATAACTTTAATACACCGAATATTAGAATGAGAGCACCACTTCAATACATTATACCATACTGTAATCTAGAATGAACGCAAGCATAGTAAACAGTAAGCGTAGTAACAGCTCGATATGATTTCAGTCCTCATGTACCCACAACAATTAAAGCTCTCTGCAATTGTTGCAGAATATTGAAATATTGGCAAAATAGACGTGTGAGTATACAATGTGTATTGAGAACGCGAACAGAAAAGATGGCAAGAGATCAGAAGCTTATAAAGAGAAGGAGTGTTAGATGCAAACGATGAAATCTACAAAAAGGGCTAAATTCGAAAGAACACGCAGAGATGCTCTGCGAAGAAAAATATTTTCATATTTTCCCCCTATAAAAATTGTAGGGGTAGAGACTTCCAAATTTAAAGTATTTAAAAGTACGCACATTAATGAGCCCTTCGTGGTAAATAATTTCTTGCGACTTCTCTTACTTGCTAGCTGCCTGTTGATGTTGACCAAGTTGACAATCAAAGTTCGGCCCGAACAAAACTTTTAGTACAAATATTGCTAGTTCTTTTTTCTTTGGTGCAATTTTTGGGATTTAAAGATCATCCATTGGGAATTAAAAATCCTTTTTTAATGATTTGTAGTGAATGTCAAAGTTGGAATTTGGCAACTTAGAGGAAATCCTAATTTCAAGCAAAAGGATTGAGGTTTCTCGGAGGTGGTTCTTTTCTCAAGAAATAGGTTCCTGAATTAATCTGTGGCGCATTGGTCACATGAAGAATAGAAATAATTCTTTAAGAACTTGGTGAACGATATGGTAATGAAAACAGCTCTAAGAGAGTATACGATTGCCTCTTAATTGAAATGTAAAACGCGAACTGTTTCTTCTTGTCGACGTCACAATGAAGTGGAATGGAGAAAATGTACTAATCTTGACTGCGGAGTATTTTTATTTATTTATCTTTTTCTCGATGCACTCATCAACACGAATCTTCCATGCTAACCATCTTGACACCTGACTCGGAAAATTCTTTTTGTTATAAAAAGTGGCTATTCAACTACTTTTCATGGAGTTTATCATGGATGAGGAAATGGAAAGACGAATCGATCTAAAGAAGAGGTTGTAGGTTAACTTTGCGCAAGATGCACATAAGAAAAGTAGATCGGATTGGAAATTATTAAATTAAAATAGATTGAACTGAGAACAATTGCAAACTTTGAGAACACGGTTAGAATTTTCGGGATAAGGAAAATGATGGAATACTTTTAAATACTCACCCAAAATACTCATGAATCCGATAATAAAAATTGAGGAGGTGCAGTATAGCGGTGCAGGTGAAGCATTCATAATCTTGTGTAAATTGACTTTCTTTCTGAGGGAATGAACCAACATTTTCACAGTTCCGTAAAATTTGCTAAGGAGACTACCGGTTTCGACGATACATTACCATCATTTGATTTCCATAGAGATCTCCTAAGTAAAGTTTGTAGAAAGATTTTGGTTCATTCAAACTGGAAGAGGTGCAAGCAACAAAGTTTTACTTTTGAGTTTTTTCGGCACAAATAAATACGTTCCTTGATGTAAGAGTAGAAAACGAGAGAGTGTGTCTATGATCCATCACGACGAAGAACTGAGAAAAGTGCATCGCTCTCCAGTTGTATGGGATGAGAAGACAACTGAAACAGAGCGCTTGTTCCCTTTATTGCTTCCCATGGATGGTAAATGTTGCTCACCGAATTACTAAGGTAATTAATATAAGTATTACTATAAGATAAGCGCGTACGTTGCGAATTATTTTGTGATTTTCATCGGCATAAATAAATCTCACCTTCCTACATAAAGATATCCTTACCTTTCTATGTAGATTCTCTACGGTTCTTGTTAATTTCAGCCGCGTTTAGCCTCTAGCTGGAAATGTATATTTCTTAAGGAAGAATGGACTTGAAAAAAGTCTGACGGGACCGGGAATCGAACCCGGGTCTCCCAATTGCCTGAATGGCTTAGAGAAATGTTCTGTCGGGCAAGCTCAACGGACAGAGCACCCGAGCGGCAATTGGGAGACCCGGGTTCGATTCCCGGTCCCGTCAGACTTTCTTCAAGTCCATTCTTCCTTGGGATTTTTCGTGGGTGCGCACCATCTTACGCAAAATCACCCTTACCCGTATCCTGTGTATATTTCTAATTCCGACTTTTTAGCGCACTAGGGGAAACATAAAATTAATCGATATCGTCAATCTACGGATATTTCATCGCCTACATAAGCAAAGATGAGAAAAATTGAGAAGTCATAATTTTAAAATCTATCAATAGCCAGGGCTGTTTGGATCCCCTATCCCTCCACCATTGGCTGCTTTGGGGAGGGAATGAGATGAACTAGCAAAAATGAGGAAGTTTGCAATTTGTTTTCTTATGAAGGCAGAACGTAATGTGGTCCGCTTAGATTCAGCACAATTAACCTATTGATAACTCTACCGTAGCATTAAATAATGAGTAANATATATATTTTTTTTTCTCCAGTCAGCGAAATTTGGTAGCCGGAAGAATTCAATAAAAAGCAATGTTAATACACAAACGAAGTAATCTTTGTAACTTGGACGCGAATTACTGTTTCGTTCTAATTTTTCGTGGATGGTCGCGATTTTGAATTTATGGGCTTAAGTTCTGAACCATTTTTCTCCGTGCATTGATCGAGCTGTGTATACAAGGGAAAAGGCAGCTGAAGATATTTACTTGGCCATGTCCCAGAGACCATCTCAATGGAACCAGTTTCTCAGAGCCAAGAGAATGACTATGCATTACCTGTTCTTACTGTGACGACCAGCGATATAAGGTGACCCCTTTAAGATGCTCCCGCAATTGGTCGCACTAGACAGGTTTCACAATACATCAGTCATTCACTCCAAACGTTCTCCGAATTTTCCTAAATATTGCGATTACGACTAAAATCCTGTGAGCGAATGGACGGCTTCAATTAGCATCGCGAACCTCACGCTATTATCTAAGCATCCGATTAATTTAGTAAAATGAGGATATAGTGTGTTCCAAGTGGAACACAATGTGGAAGTGGCAATGAAGAGAGCGGAGAAATTTCCCCGCTGCCGCATTCCACTGCTTTTTTGCCCTCACCTCAATGCGCCTTTCATTTTCTCAGGACACGTACTTCCGAATTTCTCCTTCGTGGATTCATTTTTTTCGGTTGCGCGCGTCTTAACGCTCTTATGTGCGTTTGCCATGTGTGAGGACGTCAGGGAATAGAAATTATGTAGTGCTTGTGTGGGGACGACTCTCAGAAGAAATAAAAGCAAAACATAAACATGTATATTTCATGTAACGTGCAAGGAAAAGTTTTTCCAGAATTTCCATGTACTCACACTATAAACATTTGTATCTCCAATCCACAAGCTGTATAATGAATAGCAAATATAATTTCTGACCTCAGAAATCAGAAAAATAATAATAATGATGAAAAGGTCTCCTTTCCCATCTAACGACAATTTTGTAATATTTAATTTTTAGGTAATATCGGCTTTTT
>KZ308179.1:2386226-2399679 GCA_000376725.2 Ladona fulva | reverse complement strand
TCCGATAGGAATTGCTAAATTATGTGACTGAACTTGATAAGGAAAAATACATATACAGTCGGTAAGTACATGCGAGTGATACATAAATAATTACGCATAATTGTACATAAATATTATCAAAACATTTTAAAAATAATTGTACGTCTATAACTATAAATAAAAATTAGTGTAGATAAATACAGTCACAAATAAATTACAATCAATGCAATAAATGAAGTAGATTATGTATAAATACATAGATATACAAGTAGAGTCAAACGTTGGATTGCGAGCGTAATTCGTCCCGGAAACGAGCTCTTAATCCGAAGCACTCGTATATCAAAACGATTACTATATTAGAAATAATGTAAACTCAAATGATTCGTTCCAGAACCTAAAAATATACATACACATAATCATGATTATTAGAGAAGCAGGATCACGTGATGCTCGGTAGACGAAAGAGCGTGTACGTACTCCATGTATTGCTCGTATCGCAAGACCTCGCTCGTATAATCAAGCTAAAAATTATTAAAATTTTTGCTCGTCTTGCAAAATACTCACAAACCAAGTAACTCGCAGACCGAGGTTTGACTTACATAATCAAAGATTAAGTAATGCATAGACAATAGGGTGCTTGAATTTACGAGAAATAAGATATACAAGTCATCGAAGAATGTAAAAATTATTCGAACAAACATTTAATGACATGGGGATCATTCTCCGTCCCTGAATATTTGTGAGATCACATTGGCTTAGAAAGTCTGTCATACATAGAAAATGAATGTTTGGAGTAAATTTTCAGTTTCGGATTATTTTATTTAAAATTCAACCCTGTTTTTCCTTATCTTTTTCTCTTATTCAGATGGAAACATGTTCGTCCTTGATTATGGCTATCAAGTTGATTTGAAAAATTAACGGGTTTGAGTACTTAGTCATTAGACAAAGTAGCATAACATTTTCGATAAGTTTATTTGGAAATATTGCAATAGAATTTAACATGCAAGGGACAAATGTAGAAAGTTGTCAATGTAGGGATAAACTTTCCTAGGAGGATGGGGTGGTGGTTTAAGATATTTTGCTTGTGAACTCATCTTCAAAAAACTTTTAAAATACCATGCCACGCGTATTTACAAAAGCGGATTAAAGGAAACAAGAAATTATAGGCCTATTCATTAACTTCGCTCTCCGGAAAATTAATGGAGCACGTCGTTGTTAGCTCACTTACGAAGTTCTTAGATAGCAATCGTTTCCTCAGTAAGAACCAACAGGGATTTAGAAAGAACCGATGATGCGAAACTCAACTAGTTCTACTCATCCATGATATCTTAAAGTCTGCTGAGAGTAAAAAGCATGTGGACGCTGTTTTCCTTGACTTCAAGAAAGCTTTCGACAGGGTCCCTCACTACAAATTAATTTACAAATCAAAATTAGCAGGTATTAATAGGAAGTAATTGACTGGATCAAGGATTTCCTATACGAGAGAGAACAGCAAGTGGTACTTGATGTCGTTAGTTCGGATAAAGTCAGTCACTTCAGGCGTACCTCAAGGCAGCGTAATCGGACCTATACTCTTCCTGATTTATATCTATGACCTGAGCTACAAAATTGATACCAATGTGAGGATATCTGCGAATGACTCGGTAATATATAGAGAAATATCAAGTGACGAAGATAGTGCTTCACTCTCAAACGATTTAGTTCAAATACAAAGGTGGTGCAAAGAATGGCAACTAGATCTTAATGTAAATAAATGCTCTGTAGTAAATTTCTTTGAAAGGAAACAATTGCGTCAGAACCACCAGTACAAAATTATTGGTACGAATTTAAATGTAGTCGACTCAGTTGAATATCTCGGAATCACCCTTATCAATTATTTAAACTGGAGCGCACATATTCGAAAAATATGCGGTAAAGCAACTAAAATGCTCAGTTTTATAAATTGTAGGTAGTATTGTAGGTAGATGCGATGCTACTTTACGCTAGTTAGGCCCCTTCTGGAATACGCGGCGAGTATATAGGACCCAGCGGATGAAACGAATGCTCGCGAACTCGAGAAAGTGCAGCGCGATTGGTATTATGCGACCCCCTTCTGCTACTTCGGCCGATCCGACAATGAGTGTTAAATAAGAGAAATAGATGTGAGGACAACTCGTTTTAGGGACTCATTCTTTCCGCGAACGATACGCGATAATAATAAACTAAAGAGGTAACTCGAACGCTTGGTGTTTAAACCCCCTGCCACACGCCGAAAGGTGGCATGTAGGGTATTTATGTAGATGTAGATGTAAACTATGGAAAATGTATTTAATAAAGTGAGTATTCACATCTATACAGTTGATTACCTGAAATAATAGATACCTACGCACGCAAACATTTACGTCGTCTGTCGTGGTTGATATTATAAAATGCATATTCTGAATTTATTTCATTCATCGTCAGGCGAAAATTTGTATGAGATCTGTAGTTTCCAAAGACCGATAATTAGGTGAGATGCCATTACTTTCGTAACTAGTGATATCTCCGAAATTCGCGATAATGGCCATGTTTACATGAATTTACATGTATCTGGCATGTAAACATTAGGGTTTTATCGCGAATTTTGGAGATATCACTAGTTACAAAAATACATAATCGCACCCCATGAAAGAGTAAGCTGACGTTTTAATGAATGTATTAAAGGTAGCAGAATAAGCGAACATTCACGCTATATTAGAAAGCAGGGCATACGTATAAGTAAGGTACGTTTCTTATGTCCCGGAGATGTTTTACGGGACATGGGGACGAAGTAGTGGAATGAGGGATGGTCCCGTTTCATACGGGAAGGCTTACAATCCTACTGCGAAGGTTAGTTGATACGTTCAAGAACGCAATCAATAACATTTTGAAATAAAAATTAATATTACTAAGAATCAAAGATAAATCAACAATAACATCCATGTAGCGTAACAAGGTATACAGGTGCCGCTTGGCTTGGCGCAGATGAGCTCATGAATTAAGACGGCTCAGCCTATCTTTCTTTTCATTTTACGCCCGTCCTCGGCCCACTCGGAGTCCTACGCCAACTTCCGCCTCTCCTTCTTTACCGAATAAAGCGGACCTATAACACCTCTTCATTGAAGCTTCAAGCTCAATGTTTTCTACTCGCGATCAAATCACGTCTTTGCACACTTAGTTGTACAGATTTGCATTCATTGTTTCCATCATTTGCTCTTTAAAATGTTTAAATATTTATTCGTATCGTATCCGTTCGTATTTATGTAAGAATTGTTACACCCTGAACTATTTTCAACATTTTACTCAAAACATTCCAGAATAAATAATTATTTGATGCAAGCGATCACTTCGTATCTTGGCCTGGGGTGCGCTGAATAAATGGTGGAATGGAAGGTTTGGAAGCCACGAATTTTTCTTATGGGAGCGGTCAGAGGTGTGTGATACGATCCTTCTATACACGTATCCTTGAATTCTTGGAGAAGAGAAAATTGTTTTCCATCTATTGACTGTCGTTCCCGCTACCATACCTTTACGAATAGAAGATATTTGTCTTTTTGTACAGGATAGACGCAGCTGTATCTTTCAGTATTTTTTTCTCAGTCAAAGTAATGGCTGTTACAATATGACAGCTTCTGAGGCATAAGTGAAACTGAATAATGGCGTTCTTCCGTCAATTGCAATCATATTCAATACGGAAAGGATGAGCAAACCTCCTCGCTCCTAATCTTGCCTAGCAAGCCTCATTCCTTCTCCAAGGCTTTTAGTAGTTTATGGTAAAGGGTTTGCCGTCCTATGTTGATTGTCAGATCTATATTTGGACTGCAACCGAACACAAAGTCTGTTCATTTATTTCAATGCGGTCACGCCTTCCCAAATTGAGCGCTAATTTATTCTCCTGTGATCGAATGTTGATAACGGAGAGTTTTTTTTTTAAAGTTGATAAGCAATATTCAAGTAAGCTGTAGTGTCAAAGAACATACTGCATTATTAGAGAGACGGAGTTCTTCTCAATATTTATGATTTATAATGTTACCAGAATACCGAGTAAGTAGGTAATCAAGGAAATATGGCAACTGTTTAAAACTTGATCTCAGTAGCCACTCGTTCACTGCGAAAAAAGTTTTTCTAGTTATGTTTTCCGAGAGTAGCTTCCTTTATTACGGTAATATCACTATTATAATTTATATTAATAAATGCATTTGAACTTCAGCAGGATAGTATGACTTGCTATCTCTTCATAGCACCAATTTAATGCGATAGAATCCAATTAATACCAATAAAGAATCACCTTCTATCACTGAAGCAATCTTTACACCACAAGATCGCACCGTGAATCATTTCACCTTGAGGATAGCAACAATCAAGCAGTATCTTTATCGAAAGAGATCCCGCGGTCTTGATTCGGCATATTCCCAGGTGCCGTATTTTGCCTCGGATAATTCTCGTCCTTCCTTTTTCCGGTGTTCGCCCATAAAGGCGTCTAGATTCCCTTCCTCCATTCCATACTTCACACTGTTGCCAAGTTTCTTGCCGTGAGAAATGGCTTCGTGGGCTACTTCGGTAACGGTTTGGTGCAGATCTTTTTGGTAGAATCTGTGCATCTATAATTTCGGAATTCGCTTCTTCGATTAGGGGAAGAAAATGCCACCGATGGAAGTCCTTCGCGCAAGAGTCTCAGAAATCTTACGAACTGCCTTTATCATTCAATAAAATAATAAATCTTTCAGTGAGGACTTCAACCAGGAGGTTTGTTTGAACCTTAGCTCCTCCGCCCACTGTTTCCAAGGGAGGTTAAGAAGATTACTGGATGTGTGAGGTAGTCCCATAAGAGTAGCCTCTTGATTAAGCCAAAATGCTTTAAGTGGAAAAAGTGGACGTAAGTGCAGCGCAATGACCCTTCTAATAACACTTTTCGAAGTATACAATAAGGTGGATGCTTTCCGTTATTCAGCATCATCCATACCTCAGTAGGTTTCATATTATCATAGACTTGAACAGAAAAGGGTACAAATTGACGGAAGAACGCCATTATTTCTCTTTATTCTGTGGCAAGATATGCACGAAGAATACTCAACAAGTTATGGAACCAAAGATCAATATCCTGCGCATAATTAGATTGCTATCTTTATAAATTGCGATTATTTTTCTTGGGTATTTTCAAGTTATCAAGGATAGAAAAATGGGAATCAGAAAGTGAAATGGCGTTCGAGTACTGAGACACTTTTGATAAAAAAATTGCTTTAGTCTCTGAAAAGATGAATGCCGTTGCTTCATGGGTGGATGGTTATTTGAGAGTAGATACTTTTGATATAATGATGTGTCAACAATTCTGCGGCGTAGAAGTTTACAGCAGCGAAGAAATGTATTTTCATCTGTGATTATCGAGAAGTTATGTAAAACTTTGAGTTCCAATGGAAATGTCTGGGAAAGCCAGAAATGGAGTTTTCTGTCACTATAACACTCCACAGAAGAAAAGATACTTCGTAATATCTTCTTTCCTCATATGCTACGGCCTCTCACAAGGCAACGCCTGACCATACAGATTTCAATTTTAACATCTCATTTACAATTCAGACGGAAACTTTTAATTCGTTTTCTAAATAGTACGATTTGGACTTATGAGGAAAGTGGCGAAATTTTGGCATTGAGTAACAGCAAATACTGAATAACTTATTTATATGTAAATATGTCGAAAAAGTCAATTATGCTCTATTGTAACCGATTATGCATAATTTATTCGATTAGTTTAATTAAATCGGAGGATTAGTTTGTTGTAGGGCTTCAAACCGTCCTTTCCCAATTCCTTCACAAATTCCTCCAAATTTTGCTCGCAACTCCACCTCGGAAATCTTCATTCTTCCTCTATTGCCTTCCGGTGGCAACCTCTATTGTCTTCTGGTGGCTGTTCCGTAAAGGCCTGTGTCCGATTGATTTTTCTTTTTCTTTTTTAAACGATCCCAGAACTAAAAAGTTATTAGAATGGTCGTATTCCAAGACCAAGGTCCAGGGTTCGAACTCCGAATGGCCGGTACTTCCCTGTTTGGGAATGAATTTGTGTTTGTCCATTGCTGGTTAATTCGCTGCGATTGTCCAAAGTCTGGATGTTTGTGGAGGCTTACAGAAATAAGTAAATAAAAAAGCTCTTGATCATTAATCAGCGACTCAACTAAGCCTAGAAATTCCCGGAGTATACCAAATGCAAAACATAACGAGACAACACTTAGATCTTAATAGTGAACTTTACTTTGAAAAACTTACGATTACAGTGTTCCCAAAGATAAAGAGATGGGTTGAATAAAAGCGTTAAGATTGAAATTACTTTGTGGATAAAGGAAAGGAAGGTAACTTAGTAGGTTGAAAACCTACGAAAATCCCAAAGAGATAACAAGTGTGAAAAATAGCGACACTTGTTATTACTTTGTGGATTTAGAAACCTAAGGAAAAAGTACACTTAAGCAAGAAAACATTCACAAGAAGGGGAGTAAGGTAAATCGGTATAAAAAGCATATCAATATAAGTCAGTATAAAAATAGCAATAAATAAACTAAAATAAAAATAAATTATCGGGAATAAACCGAGAAGTAGTAATCTTAATAGTGTTTTCACGGCTATCGTCATTTTTCCCCCACCGGGAATCGAACCCGGAGCCGCTTTCACCGATGTGATGGTGTCGAACGCGTTACTCACATGACTATCCGATGGCATAAATGAGTAGTCAGGCTTTACTGTAGAACAACTTGCATATATTGCTATATTTCCTAGAGCCTTAAAAGCAAACTTCATATCCTTATAGTCTGTGAATATGTTGTTTTGTTTCTCGTAGCTCGATCTCTATGAAAATGTCTCGTTTTCTTTCTTTTCAAATTTTGTATTTAAAGAATATTCCGACGGAAACATTTTAGCAAGAATTTAATTTGCCATAAAATCAATAGGATGCGTTGTGATCTCGTTCATTCGTGGGCGTAATCCGGTTGTAAACTTCTGGTTTTTGACCAGAGGGATACCTTTTCTCTCAGCTTCACGAAATTAACTCTTTTGAACCGATACATCTTTAATGATGACGAAAATTTTATCTTTTAATTATTCAGTAGCATTGCTGATGAGAACTTTCAAGAAAGATTCAGACACCGAATTAGTATTTCAACATTTCAAGTTTTACCCATTGAATTACAGCTAGATTTGAATTGATCAGTTTTTTATGAAACTTATGTTCTAAAGAGGTGGCAAGCATCACTCTGGAAATAAGTAATGTGAAATTACTTTTATGTGAAAATACTCCAGCCGTTCTAATCTTTGATAAAATTAACTTAAATATCCTCTTGCATATCACATTCACCCCCCAATAACTACAGAAATAGCGTCGAAATAATCCTTGAATTATCTTCCTATTAATTGCATTGCAGTTTTTATCTTGCATAAATTTAGAGGCAAATTATATTTAATCTTTAAATTTAAGAAATATTTTTAATGCGATTTAGACTGTCTTACATTTATTAAGGAGATACAGGGTTGAGATCTCAGGAAATAACCACCTCATTTATTCACCAAAGTCAAGTACATATTTTTAGTGCGTATGCGGCATCTATAAATGGATGTGCGAGTAATTTTCGGATTCGCCGAAGTGATGGGGTCATCAAGTCAACGGGATTTTGTATACGTAATCGTCAGGTGTTCACGCATCCGTATCATCGCAGTTGTAGTGTACGAAGACTCCGGTTATGTTTCATGACGAATTCGTTTTTAATAGATAATTGTATTCCGTAACGTGTCTATTATGGATAACTGATCGATATGTTAAATTCATGGGAGTATAAATGTGTAGCGTGCATTGCGACTGGCCCAGTGCCACGTATTAAGCAGAGAGAAGATAAATGAGAAAGTTGATCAAATAAGCAACGATTTAATTTCTCTCACATTTATGGTCACAATACCGATCTAACATCACAAAGCGCTTATTTTTCCAAAGCGTAAGGAAGCATGAGATGTGGGATAGGAAGAATTCATGTTCTCTATATGATAGATAATCTTAAACTTATGAACTTTGAGTTCGATTCAAAAGACAGTTTTCCCTGGAGGAGTATAATGGGGAAGCAGTTAATGTTAAGGTGAGGTGGAATTGAATAAAACTCTTCCTCCGAAAGGGCCATCCTTAACTGATTTCACGGCATTTCTCGGATTTCTGGAATATCTGTCACTAAGTGTCCTATGGAACCAATTCATAACCAATGTACCTAAGTGTCTTAGATCCCCCCCTTTCAGTGTGATATCATTTAAGAACGACCTTCAGAAAGTATAATTGAACTTTGGGAAACCGTTTTACTTTCGAGCGAAGTTGCTGAATGTAGAACACTCGGAAGAATTCTAACGACAGAATTCCGGGAGTAGTCTTCTCTTCACTATTTTTAGGAATAATTGAAGTAATATCTTATGTATCATTTAGCTGAAAATTATCCTTGTATATAAAACCTTTTCAAGTCCTATGCGTTATGGGAATCCTGGGAACTTCCTGCTATTGTCCAATGGTTAATAAGGCCCTAAATAAATTCAGAACAGGACCCATTTCAACGGGTCCTGTTCTGAAAATTTTTCGGTGAAAGGAGGGGATTTGAGTTGTAAGAAGTGAAATTTATCTACTCTTTCTCCTTTACAGGTGAGATCGGCAATGATACCCAGAGGCGGTTGGGGTGTGCTCTCCACCCTTCTGCTTTTCGCTTTATTACAACAGCATGTTTCAGCCAAACCGGGTAAGTCCGTAGAAGATAACGAACTGTTTCGTAAAACTACTTGGTTCTTTTAGTTGTTATCTTACGTTACGGAGTTAAATTTGTTTTTGCATGTAACTGGTCAATGAATATTTTCCAGCGCCTCTGACCCCCGTGATCGTTAATAACATCTTATATCCATCTTTGTATTAGTATTATATTGTATCTCTGATTATATGTATCCGCAGAAGTATAGAATCAAAGGGCATGACCCCAAGGGCGGATTTATATTTAGGTGCCGTAGGCGCTAGCAGAGGGCCTCAATGCCAGTACATTTTTAGTAAAATGTTCTAGTTTTTCGCATCAAGAAATTGTTATATTTTTTGATTAATTCTAAATAACATGATTATAGGATATATTCGATTGTGAAGGTTATCCATGATTCTTTGTAATCTATAGAAATACTATGCATTGTAATTCAAAACTTGTTTATTTATTCTTGTCATAATAAAGTGACTGAGGTTTCTATGAGATGTATATTTGTGTATTTTTGTGAAAATCTCGAATTTTTACTCATAATTCCAATTTGGGGCCTCGATCTTTGGGCCTGGGGCCCCTGATAGCTTAAATCCGCCCCTGCGTAACACTACGAGGAACAAATACTGTTGCCAAATCCAATATTCATACGTGTAGTGTATAACATGTGTACGCAGCATGACTGTTAGAGATTTTTATTATCGCTTTACATATATGAAAGACATTACACATCAGCTTGCGTAGAAATTTGAATTTAATGACCTACTATTTGCAAGAGGATATCGAAGGAAATAAATTTCTCATAGTGAACGTTGCCGATATTGCCGTTATCCCATAATAGAAAAAATATTGACCTGCATTCAGTTATCGCTCAATGGAAATGAGTGCAGAAATACGTATCTTAGCTCCGGGGTCCCTGTTTAAACTTCCGTTAAATAGTATTTAGACATTTCTCTCAGAAACCACTTAGCATGCGTGAAGGACAATGTGAGAATAACCCAGTAAAATATATAATCCTTTGTTTATCGTTCTGTCGTTCGAATCCTTTAGAGAAACTGCCCCTAAACGTTCCTTTGTGTGTTGGATCTAGGCATTGTTTGATTTTTGAGTAGATGGTTGAGTTTCAGATGAGATTTTTCTTCTAAAGCTGTATTAACTTTCCCGTAGCCAGTTTTCTTAATTTGCATATTACTTTTGTGTAAGATTACAATCGCCGATTTCTATTACGGACGTAATAAAAGTAACGTTAGAGTACGTCTATACTTTCACGTATTTGTATTAACATAGTTAATTCAAAGAGTTTGAGAGTTGAAAACGTTTAAATTATGATCAAGTTTAAGATAAAAGCTTTTTGGTTGCTCGAGGCTAAAGTCGGATATGAAGTCATATTGCATTGCTAAACATTATGGCATGTTCATTCACATGGACATGTTCATTTAATCTGTGGAGAGCATACCTTTCTCCACTATTATACCCAATCTGTGTTTTAGATGAAATATTTAAGTGATTGTTTTCCTCATATTTCAGGCTTATGCGAGGTGGAGACAGAGCAAGCAAACATCATTCTTGACATCGAAGAAAGTCGAGGAACGCGTAAGTATACATAATTCGCGTTGGCCGACCCTTACGGCCTGTGGCAGAAGGTATTAACAGCAAACGTTCGGGTTACCTCTTTAGCTTATTGTTGTTGCGTGTCGTTCGCGGAAGGAATGAGTCCCTAAGACAACTTGTCCACGAATCGATTTCTCTTATTTTACGCTCATTGTCGGTTCTGTCGAAGTAACAGGGGGGTCGCATAATACCAATTACGTCTTCCGCGAATGTATTTCCTGCAGATTTATCAAGAAATCGCAGCCTATCATCTAATCTCCTTTCTTTCAAGGAAGATCTATTTCAGAAAATAGTCGAGGTGGCGCTTGCTGAGAGGAGCGCGATGCGCGGAACAGCTTTCACAGCACGAAAACCCCTCGAATTTTTCCTATCTCCTCCACTTATTTTTCCATCTCGCAAGTTGCCATCGGCCAAGTAAATGCGAATGAACTTTTGTACTAAGTAAGAAATGAGTCAATAGGATATTTATTTCCTAGAATCTCTACTTCAAACCTTGATAATCTAGTCTGTAATAATATAAGTTATTCCGTCAAGTTATGGACATCCTATCCGGTTCATACACATTTCCTGAATCAATCAAGGTTGTAATAGCTTAAAACTTTTTACTATTTTAACAACCTTTTTGAATATCCCTCAATTCATTAAGTCTCAATGAAAATTATTGAAGTCAATAAGTTGAACTTCATTGAAGTCAGTAAGTCTCAATGAAAGTTAAAGGGATGTTAACAGATGGTATTTTTGCGGAAAAACTGGAAGAGATAGTGATTTTCAACAAATATCGCGGAGTGCCGTCATCCGTTACTTAAAAAATCGCTCATGACTTTTTGCTAAAAGTTTTATCGTGAGATATTTGTTTAACTATGGTTAATTTGGAGAAAAATTTCGTGCTTGGAACCATATAAAAGCGTTCGCGTTACATTGTGCTTTCAATCTCATGGTGATTCAAACAAATTTTCGTCGCGGATAGATGCTTAGCACAGATTTTTATTAATTTTTAGACTCACGTGGAAGGAGTTTGGGATTGTAAAAATTTTTATGAGATGAAGTAAGGTCTTGGTTCAATGCATTGAAGAACTGTCGCATTGACGTGAGTGGAACTTATGTAAGTGTTTAAAAAAGGGCTAAGTGAAAATCCAGGCAAAAGTTCATCGAATCGGAACGCTACTGCTCAAAAACGTCTGCGGTGCTCTGTAGCAGCTTTAGTCTTAAAAAATATTTACTTGCAATTATGCATTTGAACACAAGAAACCAAAATTTAAAACTGGAAGGAAAAATATCAAAGATTTCATCCACTTTTTCCAGCACCCAGCTTTAGTGAATTCTCTTCACAATCTATACAAATTGCTTATCAAAATATGTCATTAAAGAAAGACTATCGGCTCCTCCCTCTGGATACACCTTTGAACAGAGCAGCTAACAGTTTTATGAATGTTACCTATGTTCCATATTACTATGAAAACTGCTTAATCTTAAGCTAGATTGTGGTTCGTCTTATTAAAATACAACATTATATGTATATAGTAGTCAAAAGCCTGGGAAAATCATTCAAAACTATGACAATTCTATTTGAGACATAAATACGCGTGTTATGAGTAAATTTTTCATATCGTAATTTAGAACACTACGATATTTATCTTCAGTAGAGAGTATATTTGAAGTATTTAATAATGAATGAAATCGAAAGCTAAGTTGGAAGAAACATTTCCGGGTATCAGTTGAATTTTGAACGTGATTTCATACAGACTTCATCAAACAGAATGAGCGTATCATCTACAAAACTGAAATCGCAGTGGAATTTTTGTAGTAAAAGACCATCTTCATTTGGGATAGCTCCTAGTTTGTCTTCAGAACGTAAATAGTGAAGTCAAGTCCTAGCGCAACAACCCTTGGAGGGCCAAACCAAGTGACATTTACACTGGAAGACACTGCGCACTGACTCCCACGCCGCCCTATTTGGCTTTTATTGGACCCGTTACATCTTAATTTAGATTACTATCAATGTTGATACTGGTTCATACTACTCTAAAATTGGGATACAGTAGTATTTTGCTGAGTATTTCGTTCTTGCCGTTTTAAAATGTGCTCAAAAAGCCGCCTGAGGGTGTATTGGTAGCAACTTCTTCATTCTGTTGGCTTGTGTTATACTCTGAGGGTTCATAGAAAAAAGTCATAGATACGTATTAGTCGCAGTGCCAGATTTTGCTCAATCTTTTTGCAGTGCTTCGGATTTTTCGTATCTCTTTCGAAAGTTGGTACGAGGGTGCACTGCAATTTTTACCCTCCGATAGTTAACACGATTGAAAAACTGGGCGTCCATCGCCATTTTCACGCTCGCACGAGCGTCTATTCCCATGAAACGATGCTTTCAAAAAGATCAAACCACGAAACTGAAAAGCTCTTTTTCCTCGAGTTCGATTAGTGGGTGGATTTCGGAATGACAATAGTTTACTATTCGCTTCCGCATCAAGCGTCTCGAATTTTTACTGTTGACGGAGTGGCATGGACACGAGGACAAAGAGAGAAAGAAAAATTTCGAAAGAATTGCAAATAACTTTTAGAAACGAGGAATGAAAAATAAATCGGAAATATCAATCACATAAGGTAGGAAATCAAACTATAAACATGTTTTATTTATTAAAATATTTTATGCAGAAATCAGACAAACTTAACCAAAAATGTATAATTGACAAAAAATCCATATTTATTTACGAAATTTGGCCGCGAAAGACATAAGTCTGGTGGCANACCATCTCATCTATTCCCATTTCTTCTAGTTTTGCTAACAGCTGTTGATGCAGTACTATTTCAAATGCCTTGGAAAAATCTACAACAATGGCATCCTCCTTTTTACGATCCAACGATTCTGAAATATCTTGGTATAAACTCAGCAGCTGCGTTTTGGACGAATAATCCTTTCTGAGTCATTGATACTTACACAACCACCAAGTATCCTTCCAAAAATTTCTGAGATAATCGGCGACTAGTCTTTCCATTATCTTACATACTATGGATGTCAAACTGATCGGCCTGTAATTCTCTAAGTCTGTTTTCGCTCCCTCTTTTGAATTGGTATAAATCGTTGCCTTTCTCCAGTCTTCCGGAATATAATTATTATTAATAATTATTTA
>KZ308179.1:2358960-2386045 GCA_000376725.2 Ladona fulva | reverse complement strand
AATAATTATTTAAAATAAAACCTTTAAATATGGAGCAGTTTCAGTTGATCCCCGCTTTAATAAATCTCCTGAAACATTATCTGGCCCGTAAGATTTATTACTTTTCGATCTATCTCATTGTTTCCTAATCATCTTGCAACTGATACAGAATGTATTTTCACGCTTGGTAGCATCTTTATTTAAATGATCTTTTCTGTTGACGATTAGTGTTGTATTATCAACTATTTTTATTCCATACGGATCCATTAAAGTTCTATTGTACTCGCTTGAATACCAATTATTTTAAACTATTTGCCTTTTCTGTGTTATTTGTAATTATCCTCCAATTCACTTCTTTGATCGCGATACTCTTTTCTTTACTATCACATTTTCTCCGAAGAAACATAATAAATCAGATTGTGTTTTTATTTACTAAAATTTCGATTGCCGTCATTCTCTAAAATATTAACCAAGTACTTTTTCTTTCGCCTTCCTTTTTTCCTTTGACTAACTTAGATAGATTTTTCCTGGCTCAATTTTTATAGACCTCTAATTTTGTGTTCTTTCCTAACTATCCTTTTCAAGTCCTGTATTTCTTTATTATAGTATTCTGGGTCTGGATTGCTTTTAAGTGTCTTCCTAGGAAAGTATGTACCATTTTAACCCTTCCATTTGAATATAATTAAAACCTGCTCACATTTCTTCCACATTTTCACCTTTTCCTTCCCAAAATGGAAATTTTATTTCAAATTCTTGAAAACCTAATTTGTCGCCCTTACCGTACTGCCATGTCTCCATTCTCGATGAGCATCTAACGTGCTTCCCACTAGTCCATTGCAACTCTAATTTTATGGCTTTGTGGCCACTGATTCCTTCGATATCTACATCCAAAAGTAGCATAGATGGTCGTAGTAGAAAAATATATAAGACATTTGCCCCTCCTCTTTGGTCTCTTCACTACCTGCGTTAACCCTCCCACGATTATGATGTTGTTTACTGACTCCTGTGCTCTTCCACTCCTCGTTTCTGACCTATCTCAAGATCCCACTTCTCCTGCAATCACAACTTCATTTCCCAACGGCTTTTCCGCAAACACATTTCCCAAGATTTCGAAAATGCTTAAGTCCTCCCATAGATTTGCGATTAATTACAACTATATCTAATGCTTTTGATTTGTTGGATTTTATTCTAACATATGTTATTTCGCAGTCATCCCTTACCCATCCTAACGTTTTTGTTATTTCCTTTTTAATTCTTACAAAGATCCCCGTGCATCCCGATCTCTCCTATACACTATGAAATTCTGCGGGAAAATTTCATGTGAAAATACATTTGAGTTTAACCAAGCTTTCGTCCCTATGACTAAATCTGGATTATACGCTTCTATCAATGTTAAAATTCCTTTTTTTTGCTGAAAACACTTCTACAGTTTACCTGAAGAAGCCTTAAACCCTTACCTTCGTCTGTTGAATCTGTATGTTGCCTCTTCTTTCGTTTTACGCCCGTTTCTGTGGCGATTTCTCCAGTCACCATCCTCTTCACTTCTTCACTGTTGTCAGTCGCAACTCATCTGCCACGAATTCTCCTTGTGTCTTCTGCTTTCCTCTGTTATTCAGAATCGTCTTTCCTCATTGAGTCTTTGCCTATCCAACTCGGCAGCTCCCTGTTTTCCTTCGTACCTCTGGGTCTCCTCCCTTCTCCTTGGTTCATCCTTTCCTCTATCCCTTTGCCTACGTTCATTACACATCTGAAATCAGTTTTTCTTAACACTTTTTTTGTTATCTCAGCGTTTTCCGCCTTAGTCACAAATGTTCCAAATACATCTCCACTACCCTTTCTACTGGTTATTTTTTTGGAAGGCTGTGGTCACCCTTCAGCTGGTTAACAACTCAACTAAACAACTGTCCAAGCTTTTAATTTCCTCCCCGATTCAAGTGTAGCCCATCTCCTCCAAGATCATTCACATTAAACCAACAGTTTGGATCCACAAATTTTAATCACTTTGTGTTATACCAATTCAATTTCATTGTTTATATAATCAATCCTTGCATCTGACACATCTCTTCTCCTCATTTTTCCACTCACTGCCATCTTGTCCTTTTCAAACTTCTCTTTCGTGGTAGCGCACAAATCCCACACATCCAATTACATGTTCCTCACTTTCCACGGTCTTCACATCGTTGGTCCCTACGTGGATCAAAACCACCTTCTCTTGCCTATTCTTGCCCATCTAATCAATCTTTTGATCAAGCTGCTCAGCCCTAATGCCTGGGTAACACTCCACCATCGCCTCTTTTTCTCTGCAGGCATCGCCACTGCACCTCAGCATAGAATCGCCCATCACCAGTACATCAGGGTCTTTCTGTATGTTCTTCTTCCTCTTGACTTTGATCCATCCTTCAAATTTGCAGCTTCCCTTCCTCAGTCCCTCGCTTTTGCCTCAGCCAGCTCTTTCCTCAGGTTTAATACTATCTCCTCCATTTCCTCCAGTTCTTCTTTTCATTGTCCATCACACTCCTCTTGCACTTTCCCACAATTAAAATGGTACCACATCTAACGCATAATGCACTGAACTCCCTTTGTGAGCTTCCTGTTGCACACAGTACACTTTATTCCAGCTCTTCCACTGTTTTTCCTTTCACTCTGGAGCTACCTGATAACATCTTTACCCTATGGCTGCCAGAGAGAGATATAAACAATGCTCCATGCGAAAATAGTCACTCAAAGCTATCAACTTAAAATAGATGTACAGAATTATTTTGAATAATACATACAATTTAATTTAATCTTTTTGTCATTATGAAGTGAATAGAATAAAGTTTTATAAGAAATAATAAAATATAAGTTAAATGTTGATAAAATGGTAGAATTCATAGATAAGTTTTTAAGTTTTAAATATTAAATTATCTTACTTTCTCAGCTTTAATGGTGGTGTGGGGGTGAGGTAATCATCAAATTTGTGTACTATTTCTTTCTTGAGATAATAAGTTTTTCTTGCATTTATAGTATAAGGAATGTTAAAATATAGAACAGATTTTCAATGAGTACTAGGTCAGTATCAGGGTAGGGTCTAGAAAATTACTATAGGGTGTGTTCATTGGTAATTTATCCATGTGTAGAGGTATTTTTAAGATTTACGTTATTTCCATAATCTAATTGTGTCTCAATATGTGAAGTTATTAAATGTATTATTAACTAAAATGAATGATCTAAAACATCCTTTGTTTTAATCTTCACGAAGCTCCCTTGCCAATATTGATGAGAAACCAAAGGAGTCTATGTTTTCCTTAACACTGATTCACCTCTGGCTAATACCTATGCCATAACAGAGGCCCGAACAATGCTTCATTGTTATGATCCATTGTGATTCCATGATATTGTAATTTCCATCAAATTTTGAATTGATAAAGTAAGCACAGTTGTGCTTGCTTTATCAATTCACACTTATAATTCACACAGTAACTTTTGAAAATTCTGTATTGACCACTCTGATAAGGTCACAGGACAAGAAGTTCTAAAGACACATTCATATTGAAATACATTCTGGCATAGATGGTGGATCATATAAAATATGCTCATTGTTATTAAATTTCTTTGAAATGCTTATAAAGAATAACTTAGTTACATAATGAAACTCCATCTAAATTCACTTTGCTCTGTGATGAGATTCAGCTGATTACATAAGTATAATAAAAAAGTCCTTCTTGTATCTGTGGTCTCGTAAAAGTTTTTGAATGACTTTTTGAATGTTCTTAATTATCACAAAGTTACTCCTGATTCCGTATCGTTTAAGTATGAAAATTTCAATAACCAGCATAAAGAATGGAATATATAAAGCACTTATTTTCCATGCAATTGGGTATTCAATAGTTATATATCTCAAAAAATGTTGATTATAAATGATTATTCTTTCAAATTTCCTGTTCATATGAGATCACATAAGTTATAATTTGACTTACTCTGTTTTCATGATTTTGAAGTTGAATGCTTATTCCAATCATGATTATTTTTCTTGGCAGAGGTAAGCCAATCTACAACTCCTGAGGAGCTTCCAGTGGTTGGTGATCCATTCTCTGGTGAAATTGGTCTTTCCCTTAACTTTCCCCGTGGACCAGCAAAATTTGCTCTGAATGGCAAACGTCTCCAACTTCTCCAGCCCCTCGACAGGGATAAGGACAACCTGTCTCATATTATCTTTCAGGTAAGATTAGCTATTATCTTAGCATCATCTTTGTATTGCTTTTGTTGCATGTTCAAAAGAAGAGTTGATATCATTTAGAAACTTTATTTTGGCATAAATGGAGGGATAAATAAGTTAGTTTTCCTGAAAATGGATATTCTTACTTTAATTATCTGAAGAGTCTGAAAACTATCTGAAGTATCTGAAAAAACTCCCTGAACTCTAGAACTGGTTACATTGCTATGAAAGTTAACTCCAAGCAGCTGGGAGACAGGCTGATATCCATGAATGGTAGATTCAACTGAGTGTTATAAAGCAGTAGTGATGTTAAATGGTCCAGGGGTTGAGAGGGAATACTGTATGATAGAATATGTTTGAGAATACAATTAACTGAGATCTTCAGTCTGGAAGAGAAATCTCTTTTATTTGGAGTATGGCTCAAAGAATTTAAATGCAACCTTGGCTGTCTGCTTGAAATCTATGATGATTGCAATTTCCGAATGCTTCATATTCTTTAATATAGGCTGAGGCTTCTCAGTTGATGTACTATGATGCACTAATTAGACTGTAGAAAGCTTTTGGTCTGCTCCTTGATTTCAGATAATTCTTAGTTTGTATCCTGTTGCCTTGCACACACTTGACAGATTAATTTTATTTTTCCATGGGATACCTTAATCATGCTGTTAACAATTATGGCTTAATTTTTATATCAAATTAAATGCTTATAAACATATTGCAGTAAACAGTCTATTCTTATAAATATATATTACTGGAAGTGTGAAATAAGAATGTAGGGGAGTGTGCTGCAAATGTTTAGTTAGCATGTACATGTACATACCGTTGGGTAAAATGTTGCAATTAAATCTTAAAAAACTATAACAATTAAACTTTAAAAATTCACGTTTAATCGATTTAATCATTCCATAGCATGTCTTAGAGATCAGGCAATGTGGTAGGTGTTGCAATGATTGCTTTCCTTGCATTAATAATTATTCATGATTAATCATACTCAAAAGGGATTCTAAGGATCTTAACTTTTGTTTGGCTTAATCAATTCTCCAGCTTTATATTGTGTGCATAAATGAATATTACCAACTTTAAATAATAGATTGTTGCTCTCATAGCTAGCCTTCCTCATTGTGTTCACTACATCTACTAAAAATATTGAATATGGTTAACAATGGTTATTAACTATTATTGTAAACACATTTATTAATATATCCAAAATGTTTTCATGTAAAAATCTTACATTCTTATAGTGAAGAGTATGACTGAATCAAATTTTGCGAATTTTCATGTCACAAAGTTGTAATCAATTTACACCATCTTTCTGGTAAAGTACGTAATGTTTGTGATATTACGTTTCATTCATGATTTATAGACATTTGTGATAAGAAAAGTCTTTTCTAATGTCGTATTTTACTTCATCAATCATTAGTGAATAAGGAATTAATAAGTGAATGTCAAATAAACTATCTTTCTGATGCACTTTAATTGATAAAAACTACAGTTCCATCACTCCTAACAATTCTAATTGTAGTCAAAAGTTTATACTGCTGTTATATTTCAATATCTGTTATTACTTGCATCTAAAAACAGCCCAAAGGTTGTCATATTGGAAATATAGATGAGATCCATGGTGACAAAAGGGTTTTCCATTTGACCATTTGAACCCCATCCACTGCTAATAATATTCCTGCTTGGTGTGGAAGTTGTTTGATCATTTATTTTATTTGGAAGCCAGCTTGATAGATGGAAATATTTTAGCCTTATTAAAAATGGAAAATTCCATAGAGAATATTTGATGTATCTTAAAATATTCTAATTAAGGCATTAAAAATATTGCATATGAATGATTATATGCTAAAGAAGCAGGGAACAAACACTTAGTAATTTCCACAGAAAATTTATTTTCAGTGAATTTTTTCATTTTCTTTTTCTGTGGAAGCTCTCTGGGGAAATTTTCTGTGGAAAACTAAGTGTTCTTTCCAACTTCTTTAGTACGGTGTCATTCTGAAAAATAGAGCTTGGACGTATTAGAATCATGAATGATTGTCATGATAATTAATATTTTTATGCATTTTTGACAACCTGAACAACAAAAATATTTCTCTCATCTTTTGCCAGCCTATTTATATTCTACATTCTATATTTATAGCTTGCCTGCACTGTAAGAGCAACACAGAAAAAACGTGCCATTCCAGTGATAGTTAGAGTATCTGATATTAATGATAACGCTCCACAATTTATTGGAACTCCTTATCACACTACTGTATCAGAGGTATGTAATCATTTTCTCATTGTTTTTCTTAAAATTGTATGGACAATTAGAAATAGAATTATGTACTTACCAGCAATGGTAATGTTAATACACCATGATGTAAGTGCCTAAAGCAGGCTTCTTTATTAAAGAGAAAGAAAAATATTGAGGTCATAATGGTTAACATTTATTAATCATATACATCTACAATGATTTTGTGCTAATTAAAGACACCTCAGATATCTGATTTCATTGACTAGTTGACATGGAATCAAAAAAGAGCAAAATTACTATAGAAACGATGATATGATCCTCTCTTATTATTTTTGATTTTTACCTGATGTTTTCAAGATTAATTTCAAAAATTTCTATTTGAGAAAACTAAAAACTTTACCATGAGGTCCATCCTAGTAGAAAAAGGAAGCAAATGATGAAGAAATTCCCAGAGAAAATGTTGATTATAAGAGAGGCTAAAATTAATTAACATGACAAAGAAAAAATATTCTAAAATGATTCAATTAATTGACATTGGTTGCTGATAAGTTTTAAAGCAGTTTTTTCCAAACTTATCTAATTCTTTTTCCCATAATGGCTAAATCCTATGACATATGTACCCAAAGTATCACTCAAAAGAGTTTTTGGCTTGCAGAACTCAATGACAAGATCTTTTTCTATGTTGGAAACATGGATTATATTCATTAGTAAAGATAATTAACAATAACTTGTGCCACCTCCGCTTTTTGTCTTTTATGCAACATCTTAATCCATTGTTGACATAATGAAGTAGATAATATCAGCATCTCAGTCTATGGTTTGGTACCACATTGGCACAAAAGTCCCTGATATTTATGAAATATGGCACTCTTGCCAAAAACGGCTTTCCATCACAATTTACCAAACCTCCAAAGAACATAAAGGATTAGAAAAAAGAGATTCAGAGGGCAACATATACATTGTTATAATAAATGGATAGCACAAAGCTCAACTTTCTCCGTACCTCAACAAAAAGAATAGTCTTGACCTGGTATTTTTATGCATTCTTAAAATGGACTTTAACTAATACTCAATATAGGGCCCGGTAATATAATGTTTTATTAGAGATAGAGTGAATATTATACTTAATCTCCTATATATACGATGGATTAGCATGGATATTAGCTATACTCTTTACTTTAACTCTAACAAACAATTATAATACTGGGGCCTAAAGTGAACATTTTCTGTAAATTAGTGAAAATTTTCATATCTTTGTACAGAGTAAATAAATGACCAAATAAAAAATTACAACTCGATTGCATGCTGAATAATTAGAGACTTTAAAATGTACATAACACTTTTAGTTAATTTAATGAAAGTGTGCCGCGGTATAACTACATATCTCACTGAAAATGATTTGCCTAACGAATAAATTAGCAGGCATATGACTTTTCAGTAGAATGAAATTATAAAATCGCGAATTTAAGCCACTCTTCCCCAGAGATATTCGACCTCATGCCGTCTAAAAGCGAAAATGGTTCTCAAATTATCGCAATCTCACATCTCTTGCCCTTAGCGAGAGGAGGAAGTGAACTCCTGGGAAACCGACCTCCGCTAATCGTTACGTAACAGAAGTGGGAAAAGATGTTATTTCCCAAAAGAAATAGAAGACAAAACTTCATTGTTTGAAACATCTGCAAAGTAACATCAGTCGTCACCAAGTCCAAGAAAGGGATCAATGTAAAATTTGCTTTCTTCTTTGAGGCCAAATAAAGTTTTTCTTTACGCAAGATCTTTGATGATTATATAGCTAATTGGTCACAAAAAGAAAATTGTTTCGTCATAACGCTGGCAATAAACTATTGGAAGCCTGATTTCACTGGTGCCTTTTTGTGGATCACACGACCTAGTTAAAATGTTAATTAATCGCAGAAAGTATTGCAACTACAGTGGTACTTACGAACCGCTCTATATGAGAACTTTTCAACGTACGAACTGTTATCCATTTTGACCTCAGAATACAAACCTAATTTCGAGATACGAACCGAGAAAACCAAAAAGATACAATGGAAAATTAGGGTTAAAAACTTTTCGAGTTGCGAACTTCGAAGTGGAACGAATTAAATTCGTAAATGGAGGTACAACTGTATTTTGGTGGGATTTAGATTTGATGACAATGAAACACTTCCATAAATGTTAGTATCCGTGTTCACAATTAATGCCATAGAGTAGTTCATTCATGCGGCTCGACTTCGATGATTTCCTAGAAGAACTTTGTCGATTTCTCTGAAAATGGCAGCGGTTCCATTCGTGATTTCGGTTCAAATAAATAATTTAGGTTTCATTATGAGCGCAATCCCCATCACAAAATGTTAGAATACTAGCTGAAGTGCCCGTTGATTCTCAACGGGAAAATAGAAGTTGGATTACATATACTATACCTATTTGTATATAACGGAAAATAGCATCTCTCACCTTAGTTTAGTCCAATTCATTACGGTGCTACGTATGTTTGCGATTCATCACTACAAATTGTTCGTGACTGTAATCGTTAAAATCTCTGAAAATTTTCTTCCTCGTCACATCGTCAATTCTCGCTATAGCTTCTAAATGGGCCTAAATACACAATGTATTCTTATGGGAAAATGCATGGAATCAACAATCGCATTGGTCGTCTGGGGGAACGGGTTGGGTATATATATATATATATATAATCATTACCCTTTCTCTTTCGACAGCTGACGCCCGTTGGTTCGACGGTGTACAGAGGCATTAACGCAACAGATATCGACATAGCAATAAATGCTTTGGTTGAGTACTCCGTAGTGCCAGGAAATGACATCGAATCGTCAACGGAGAAGGCTTCGGATACAAACGGTCCAACCAAAGTGGCCGATGGTTACGGATTCTTCGTCATCAATCTCCCGCACCAGGGACAAATCACTGTGAACAGAAGTCTGGACTACGAACGGACTCAGCGATACCTAGTCACTGTTGTTGCATCGGTGAGTTTATGAAATTCCTCTCCTCGTATGCTTTATCGTCATCTCAGTCTCAGGTATTAAGGCAAATTTAAAAATATACAGCTAAATATTCAGCTCAACTTTTTAGCCCAGCAACGGTCCCCCAAATTCCCCATCTCATCTCCCTCTTAAAATCCTCAGATTATCTTCAAAACTTTTTATTATTTTGAGAGAAAAGACAGAAATTTAAAAATGAGGAAAAGTTTAAATCTTTAATCTTTTTTAAGACATGTATCATTGAAACCGACAAGATAAATCTGCAGCACTTATTGATGTTATAGGAAGTCAAGAATATATTAGCACCAAGAAATAAACAGTAAATAAGAAATCTTCCATTTTCGCATGAATTAGTACAATCAAACGGTATAACGTATGGAGGGATTTTCGCTCAGAATCAGAATGGCAAATGGATTTCACTGTACTTACTACTAAAATTTTATGCAAATAGTGCAAGCTATCCGCTTACATTTGCGATTATCTTCCCAAGGTACTTTTTTCAACTTTGTAAATAATCTTTTTTCTTTCCATTGTATTTTCCATGTATATCCTTGTTAAGCCTTTCTTTTGTATTTGAACAAGGGAGTATTTTTATTCACGTTACAACTATTCTTTTTCATGTACATACTATTAGTGGTACTCGTATTTTTTATGTCATCAATTTAGAGCCTTTAATGGTTCGATCGAATCAATCGGTTCCTTTTCTCTGGACTCTAGTTTTCTACAATAAATTCCCAAGTTAGTTCCAAAAGTTCCTCATTAAGCATACTCCATAAAGCTGTTGAACATATTTTTCGTAAGCTCATGTGTTGTGGACAGATAATGCAAAATAGACGTAAGTAAAGTTTTTAATCATCCTAATCAATATATTTTAAGAATTTCTCTTAGGCTGTTTCATGATCAACTATAAAAAATAAAACCTTCTTTAAAAACTATTTCGTAAATCTCATAGTTTTTCTAATTAAATCTGTTAGTAATTAATTATATATTTTAATTCGATTTTTAAGTTGTGTATTTGTTGCAATATTCAACATAAACTAGATTTTATATGAATATTATATTTTTGGTTTACTGTATCGGTACACGTCCCTTACATATAATGCCCCGCTTTTTTCAGTAAAAATTTTGGAATTTATCGTATACTGTAAAATATTATAAGACCAGTTATTCATTCGGGTCGACTTAATGACGTTGTTGGCTTGTTAATTTACCATCAAGTAACCACTTTAAGGACTGCGTTCATTTGAAGTTCATCCATATAATTCTATGGGACTTAGGTATTCTATCCGTTATTTAAAAGATTGGCAGTACACGCAACACTTTTCTGTACATGAAGCTAAAAAAAAATTCCGTTGCAGTGAGAATAATTAGAAAGTGTTCTATCATCATCAACCTTGCTAAAATTTTCGCGAAATTATGCTTTAATGCGACAAAAAGAAACAATCATTTTTGGATAGAAACCCGAGACTCTGAACGTGGAAAAGACTAAATATTATTTCGTTATAAATATATAAATTTCTCCGGATAAGACACTTTTCCGCTTAACACAGAGCAGGCTATTAGTGATGGTTGGGTGGAAAGGTTTTATTACCACACGTCCGTATAATCATGGAAGATATGTGGGAGGGGCCTCTGGTAGCCAAGTGGACAACGCGTTCGACTTTGCTGCGGTGCGGGACTGATTCCCGGTGGGGGTCTACGTGTGAAATTTCCTAAGCTGTCGAAGCACTTTTAACAATATGTACTACTATTACTAGGTATGTAGGATATTTGGCTGAACATTTTTATGTGGAAGCAGTATGAAAAAAGAACAGCATCACTCATTGTATATAGGAATATTGTTTTCTTCTAAATACATATAATGACAATTTATTTACAAATTATGAGCATATGCCGCTATTTTTTACTGATTACCCTTTTTCCCGTATTATACAATTCTCTACATTACCAGTTGTTCCTTTCAAAATAGCAAATAAGTTTGAATTACCACTATGTAAACTAGAATAGACCAAAGTTTTAAATTCAGTAATACGAGTATATTCTTATACCATTTTACGCACCTGCCGCCATTCGATGATGAATTAATATCTTCATCCGACTCACTCTTTTCTGCGTTGTTGGCCACACCTTTCTTCACCTGCAGCGACGTCGTTGTCGACATTTACGAACTCTTCAGCACCTACAATGCTTTTCATGAAGTCCTTTAGCTGAATGATGGTGTATCGATTATGGAAAAGTGAAGTTTATGTTAATATGCGCATTAAAAGGCACAAAAGTAGTAATAAGAAGGCATTTAAGAATGTCATTTGTCGATCTAATAATAGCCTTCCACCAGCTTAAGTTCGGCCTTAGCGATTTCTGATTTGTTGTTGTTAGCTTTATTTCCCTCATAGTTGTTGGCTTCATTTCCCTCATAGCCAGTTTTATTCAATTGTAGCATCCAGCACCGACATCTTCTTGGGCGTATCTGACACTATATTACCGGAATTCATAGAGGGCAGTGAAGATCGAATCATGTGCTTTCTATAAAGCGCTAGTAGTGATCTAATTACTCCATGGTTCATTGACTGGGTAACATAGCTCGTGTTTCATAGCCAAGTTCCACATTCATCAGACGAATTTCCGGATGGCAGGTTTCCTTATCAAGATTTCAGCTGCTTAGGGGAAGTTTTGTTTCTGACCTTTTCCGTGCTTAGTTATTAACTCAATGAAATAGACGAAGGCTGGAGAGAAGGCGTTTGGCATAATAGAAGACGATGAATTTGTTACGATAAAATAATTCGAAATATCTGAGTCCTTTTTATTTTAAACTGTTGGTGCTTAAATGTTGAGCCGCACCCGGCCTGTCTGCCGCCCGGGTGCGACATAATTAGCTGCCCAGTAAAATTAAATACCAAAACCATACATTACCTGATTTGCAGGTAAAAATTATTTTGTAAGACGTTGAAAAACCATTGTTTTATGACGTCGCTCCTTAGATTAAATTGGTCACAAATAACAGTAACAATTAATTATGTATATTCCGGTTCCTGACGTTGTGAATGGTCGTTATGAGTCAATAGTTCACATTAATTTTGAGTATCATTATCTTAGCAGCAACGGTATCCGGAAAGGTCAATAAAACATGCAAAGCTATTTGCAAATTAAGAAAGACTCCCATAAAATCTCTAGTAAATGTAAATTCCAAAACCTGAACCATACCTCAACCATAGGACGGTGCGGCTCTGCTTAAATGTTAGTTATGCCGTTTCAAAATTGAATATTACTTAGTGAAGACTTAATTTGTCGATTTTAATAGTTTATTTAATCAGAAATTCTTAGCAGAAAATTTGAATGACACCTTAACATTAATTGCGCAATGATGTTAACAGAATGAAGAGAGATTGACGAAAGAAACGGATAATGGAGGCTTAAACATTAATGATGGGTTCTTTCGTTTTCGTGAACGTTGACGCCTGCGGATATCTATTCCGTTTCCACGCTATACAGGTTCGTTTAACACGAGGTTAGATTACACTAAAATCACATAAAATTACAAAAAAATCCATAATGCATCAAATGCAATATATATGGACGATCTGACATATTTCGGCGTTTTCGTGAGCGATTGACTGTAAAGACCAGCGTTCCTCCTCACAGTATCATCCTTCATAATGTAATGCATGGCCACCAGCATTGTATGTCATCCTCTTCTAAGTTACGTGATCTAAACCTGTGTTTTACGTAAAAATCCTCCAGACAATTCTTTTTAATGTCGTTAATAATCCAAGAACGAACACTTAGTAGTAGACTTTTATCTTTGGCAATGATATGAGCTCTTTTAAATATTTATGTAGGCTACGTTTTTAACGTTCCTCTATTACTCCCCGATTTCAGGTAACCCGGTATGTGTTCTACTGATAAAATGCGAGCGCGCTATAGGGGCGGTGGCCTAGAAATAAATAAAATCCAACTTTGTAATTTCCTATACTGAGTTCATAATTAAGCCCAGCCAGCATTGGAAATACGACAGCAGTATTTGCAATGCTCCTTTTCTTCCCTCGTGCGTGTAAAATACGCTTCAAAGTATGTGTTATGGAGCGAACTAAAAGCGATGTAGGGTCTTAATATTTAAGTTTCAATTGATTTTATTGTAGTTTCATTTTGCTTGTGAGTCACTTTCTTTTAGGTGTTATTTTTTAAAATGTGAAATATCACTAAATAGCTTTGGTGGAAGTTATTTGGCTCAATGTCTTCCTACACGTATTTATTGTTATGGAAATCGACCTGAACTAATCAAACTTAGCACCAACAGTTTATATAGTTTATGTATTGGTCTTTACTTTGAGTACTCCTGATCTTTTGAGTTTGTCTCTATCTTGTTATCTATTAGATAACTCGTATTATTTTACATTGAAGCGAAGCTCTGAAAGAATATCGGTTTGTAGATTACGTAGGGTCCTCAAACAACTTCTGTTCATTTGGTTGTTAAGGTTTAATAATAAGAATTCACTTTCTAAGAATTGTTCTCAGTATTATACTGTACTTCTGCAATCTTTCTATTCAAAATGACATTTACGATTCGCGAAAGTCCGTCGGGTACACATGGTGTAACTTTTAATATGAAGGTTCCCTTGTCGCATGGCGGCATTGTTGTTGCGGTGATAAACTGATGACGCAATGCCCACCTCAATTGGAGAGTGGCTCGGGCTTTCAGAGAGCTCGGTCGAAGCACTGGGACCACTACCTAAGAGAAATATTTTCGGAATTTTTTCTCTTCTTCTCACGCCTTTATAACTCGTAAAAGAGCGGAAGAAATCGTGTAATACCTTGGGAGCAATTACGCAAATATCTTGCCCCATTGTGGGAGACCTACAGCCGGGGAAGGCGATTCCACGAATCATTAGATAGGCAATCGGCTCAGCCCTAAGCTCAACCGTGGGCGGTCTCATCCAAAGACCCCGCATTTGTCGGATGAAACTCTGCGAAGATGTTTGTTTTTGTATGCTTATTGATCTTCGTAACTCCTGGAATACACTCGGAGAGTTCCACCACCGAAGAATTCTCTACCACCGAAGAAATCTCTACCAGCGAAGAAATCTCTACCACCGAAACTGTGACACCCGAAAGCACGACGTTGGAATTGCTTGACTACGACTCTACAACATTTGAATCTACTACAGTTGAAGATGTCATGGTATTAATTTCGGTGAGATTCCGTGCATTATTTGATCTTCGCTTATTTTCTTTGTTCCAAGTCATTATTTCAGTCACGATAAGTTACTGTTCAGAGAAAATGTTTCTGCAGTTTCCTAATGCAGCTCAGTGTGTGTTCATAGAGGAATGATGTGTAAGATTAACGAGTTGAAATTTTAAATTATCGCTACTGCGCGATAATATTTCAGAAGATATGCGTTGTAATTGTGTTGCTTCTGAATTGTGATTAAATACAAATTGTTACCCCTCTCAAAGTTTAAAAAAACAAGCTAGTGTGTTCAATTCCTTAAATCTGTTTTTTTTATGGCACTGTATTGGGAAACTCTCGAATAGGTAATCGATTGACAGGTCCCTTGTAATGTGTTACTTTTGATAATTTGAGAGCAAGTACAAAGTCGATACGTCTATCATCCTCAAGAGCGTACGAAAGTAGCGGTTGGATAATCCAAAATATGTGTACTGTGCAGGTATTTGTCATATTTTTATTTCTAAAGATCCATTTCAATAGACTTTCCTATCCGGTCCCTGTTTCTTTATTCACAGTTGTGTTTTGTATTTGATTTTCACTTATATAAGCTGAAGATGGAGCGGCCAATTTGCTCGACCACGAACATTAATCTTGCCTATCCTAGACAAATTCTACGTGGACACCATTTCGTAGGACTGTATTATCAAAGGAAGTGATACCGATCGTTTCCCTTCTTTACCCGAGTCTTGTAGAACTAGTTATTTAGAACATAAAATGACATATTATATAATGATGATAAACATCATAATTGAAGATTTTCTCATCGCTTTTCAAATGTACGACAGTGTGACTCAACAAGGGGAGAATCAATTTCATACCCTTAAAGTGGACCATTAGGGGTGTATTCTGCGGTAATTTTAACGCTCGACTTTATCGGCAAATTCGAATATACTAGCTGTATCAGGAGCTAGTTTCTATTTATTTTCTTTTATGAGAAATTTACAGAATTGAATAAGAAATATTTTAAATTGTGACCATGCCCATTAAGGGTTCCATTAATTGACGGAAACGTATACTTTTTAGCCGACTCTCCGTGAAAGCAAAGCAAGACATTTTCGCTTTTACTTAAAGTGGGTTATCGCAATTCTGAAGAGATGACCGCTTTCTCACGTTCCGCTCTCCCCTATGACGATTTGTCTGCACTATCGCGCGAATACGAATGTGGAAATGTCGATAATAAATTTCAGTTATTCGCTTAGCCACCTATTCATGTGCAAATGCAGTATGGGCGAACCTCAAGTCCATGGAAGTAATTCTAATTAATGACAGCGTCCAGGAATGAATTTCGTCCTTTTAATAATTAAAAATTTCTGATTTCAACTGAGGTCTGTCCTTACTACACCAAGCTGATCTTTCATTGCAAATTTTATATAAAATTATTTGTTTCCAATCAGATCCAACCAAGTACTCCTCTGCCTTTTTGTCCATCAAACAAATTTTTCTCCTTACCTTTTTCCCAAAAGGTTTCCTCCTTTATGACAGTTATATTCGTGCATATACCTTCCATTGCAGCATCTTATAATCTTTTACTCGAGCTTTAACTCGAGTAAAAGAGTTATTGGTCCGGCATTACCAATACTTATATGTGTTAGACAGGTGTTGAAATACATAGATAAGAAGGATACATATAATTTCCTCAAGTATTAGCATAAAATGTTTCGTACTCACAAGAAAAGATTTATCTGGCCGTTCCTCTCACAGATTTTATTTCCTTCAAAAATTTGAGAAGTTGAACTCTTATGAACTCACACACAATAATGAAATTTGGCTCCCAGAATAGTATGGTTTATTTTGGTATTATGGTTATTTTGTTTGTACTTACTTGTTCAGCATTGGATATTTTATAGGATTTACTTTCCAAACTTATGATGTATTTACTGCAGGGAAGAATTTGTTAGAATAAACATATAATAATAGTCTCATTTTCATAGTGAATTGATGCCTTTGGGAGATAGCAGGTTATGGCTGCTAATACTTGATCCTAATAGTATGAGATGAAGGTAAGAGGCTGGAGATTATATCCAGTACTCATTTTTACAGTTGAACTGTGACCTTCCCAGAAATATGTCAGTAGGTTGATTGCTGTACCTTTGGATTGAACCCTAGCCCTACAGCCCTTAGAGGCGAACACCTTAACTGCTATTAGTCAAGTCCTAATTGAATCCATCTTGTATTAAAACAAACTGGATGGTCCATGAGTGCTGTATTAGTGGATCTAAGAATCTCCATATGACAATATATCATCTCTTGTTATCATTTGACAGTTAGGAGAATATGTTTTTAAAATTCCATGAGCCACCTTTGTGTTCACAAAGAGGTGGTTTAGAAAGTCCAGTATGCAAACTACAATCTTTCTCGAAATTTCATTTTGGCAAAGCATAAATTAATTATGCTTGTTATTAATAATAATATTAATTATATTATAATTAATAATTTTTTCTTCANTAATAATTCTTTCTTCATTGTCTGATTATTTTTGACCTCAATGTGCCCAAGGATTGGTTTAACCCCTTCCTTGTTCATGGATTTTCCTCTTTAACATCTGAAAAAATGTCTATGAAAGGAAAAATAACATGGGAGTGTTAAAATGTTGAACACGAGCTTAAATTCCCTGAGAATCCCAGATTCCATTTAAATCCTAAAGGGAGGTGTAAAACTCACACATTCAACCCTTTTCTTTTATCTTATGATTTCCTGGTGAAAATTCTACAGTTTGATGACCAGTGCCAATGGCTGTTGGAGCATTAAAACTGTGACATTTGAAGAAATCTGTAAGCCAGATAATATGAACTTAATAGTGGCATTAGAGTTGTTTGTCCTGATGTTAGACTGATTGCATGCAGTTTAACAGTCAAGAATTTTGCTTTGTGTGGACCACATGGCAGTTGTTGACTTCGTGATTACAGCACCATCTGCTAAGGTCTTAAATATTACCAGTCAATGGCAGAGTGATTAGTGTGTTATCTCTCCAACCCTAATGTTTCAAGTTCAAGTCCTGGGCTAATCAGATTTTTCTGGTTAGGGAAGGATAATATGTACTCATCTATTGTTACTGTTCAAGCCTCTCCTGTAATTGTCCAATGAATGGATCTTTGTGAGAGCACTGGAAAATAAACAAATAAACTACAGTTCAGCATGGGTTGGACTCATGGCTGGGTAAAGCTGACAGTTAACTGGGCTCAGGTATACCAAAGAAATCATTTTTTGATCAAGCATCGTTCTTACATTTTATTTGAAAATCTCTGTTACATATTAATATTATTCACTTGCTCTGTCTTTTTTTCATGACCAATAGTTATCCATTTATTGAAACTTAGTAACTTTTAGTCACAAGACATTTTTCAAAATAATAGGTACTTTAAGTAAAATTAATAGTAAAATAAAGAAAACCTTTCATGGTTGAGAAGTACATTGTCTTGTCTTTATCTTCCTAAATTTTAGTTTCTAAAGGTATTTTGGTATTTCCAAAGAAATGAAGGAGAGAGAAAATATAATTTTGTATCCACAAACACATCATAAAAGCAAAAGCAGAGCGAAGAAAGTTCTAGGCTCAGATCAAATTTTACAGAAAAATTATTTCTGTTTTTAGGCTGAGTTGGGTTCAGGTTTAGTTGAGAAAGTTGGGCCTGGACTGGAAATTTGGCTCATGCTGACCTTATTTCTATAAGGTCCCCCTATTACTGACACCCCTTGTAGTGGCTGAGAAGTTTGTTATGGCATCAATTAAACATTAATACCATCAAGAAAGAATGTTGCTACTTTGCAAGCCCCATTTTCCACTTAGCATTTGGTTGCTTTTCTGTTATAAAAGCTAGAGTTAGATGGTATTACTTAGTTTTTAAAATAATTTCAGTCACTGCATTCCAGTATTCAAAATAACTGTGCAGAGGAATATGATCAAGATCATTATTTCACCGTTTTTGAGTATCATCGTGAATGTTGATTGTAGTGTTGCTGTTTATAGGACTGTGAAATAAAACTTAGCTCATGAATTATGGGTAAACTTCTTAACAATTTATTTTATGGGGAAGATTTATTNTTTATGACTTTTGTTACAGGCTTCTTGTTTATGTATGATAAATATTACCTTTAGCATCAGTTATAATCATTGTGTTTTTCTTTGTAGGTAGTTGCTAGAGAGGTGGGAGGCAATGCTGCCAGTTCTCCTCTTCCTTTAACTGTAGTTTTGAATGATGTAAATGATAACACTCCTCAACTCCCTATGATTCCACCCATAACAGTTCAAGCTGGTGAAGGAAAAAGAGATGTTAATTTATTATTAACTACAAAAAATTTTCCAGTAAAAGTCAGCATTCTCCAATTTAGTAACTTGAATATTATGAGATTCCAATTTTATGAAATTTCAATTCAATCAATCAAAAGATTTAGCAGATTATCAGTCAATACACCACAGTAACTCAAGTTGGGTTGCAAGGGTTTTAAGCTTTTCTGGTGTATCGATTGTATAAATTATTTTGGGTCTCTAAAGAAACCAAAGAATCGTTATATAAACTTGGTTGTGTATTTAATGATTCTATATCATCAACACCCAACATTCAGTCTGCCTAAATTTCTACAATTAAATTTTTATATTACACAATAACATGGATGGAATTGTATGGCAAAAATATTTATGTTAAAATATTTTAGTTGATAATCAAATGCTAATGTCTAGCGGTCTTGTCAGTGCATCTGCAGTAGAGTAGTTTTTTAATGTATGTTTCTAAATACTCATAGTTTTACTTACATAAAAAAGATGCTCCATAATAACAACTCCATAGTAACAAGAGAATTATTGGGTGTATTTCTCTTTTCAGGTGTCGAGTGGCATATTGGCTGGTGTTTTGAATATCAACCCTGTTAAAATAAGAGCTGTTGATCGGGATTCCATTGGTTCAGTAATAGAATATAGTTTCTTGAGTGGAATGCCATCAACTTATAAGGACTACTTTGAAATCAATCCGCAAACAGCAGTAGTTAAGCAAATAAGACCAGTAGATACTTCAATTGCAAAGAAATTTGAGCTCATTGTCAAGGTGAGAAATCTATTTCTAAGATCTAACAATATATTTATATAAATAGAATCTGAATTTTTATGATTGAGTTATTCACACATCATTATTTTTTATCTCTTCGATTCCATTTTGCCTTCAAATGTTACCACGAAAGTAACAACATTTATGAATAATTTAACAAAAGTGATAATTGGAGCAAAGTGTTTGAGGCATTGATTGTATAAATATAATGATGAACGTGGTGATACCATGAAATAGCTCTTCCATTTCTTTCTAATACACCAATATTTCTGCATCAACTAAGGGTGAATAAAATGTAACCTATAAGTTGTTGTGAGAAAGTTATCGTCTGTTACCAAATCATATTGTTCTCAAATGGGAGTCATTTGGGCCTTCTTCAAAACAAGGGTGTTAAATTCCTCAAAATATCAGTTTAGTTGCAATTTTTTTTTCCAATTTGTAGGCAGAAGAGAAGTCTGAAAGCAAGAGATTTGCCACTGCAAAGCTAATAATAACAGTTAAACCTGTTGACAGTCATCCTCCTGAAATTGTACCAACGGCAATTGAGGGGATGGTTAATGAAAATGCCCCACTTGGGACAAAAGTCTTAGACAAAGATGGAAAACCAATTGTGTTGAAAGTGACAGACGCTGATCTGGTAATTGATATTTAAATGACTTCACAGAATATTTGCTGCTAATATACTATTTAACATAATATATTTACTATAATATACTATTTGACTTATCTACAGCGGGATGATGATCCAAAACCCTCATATACTTTTGAACTAACCACAAGTTATTTCAAAATCATTAGTGATGGAACTTTAGTGGTGAATGAAGAAAATCTTGATAGAGACCCACCTAGTCCAGGAAAGTTCAGATTTCAGGTAAATGACATTTTCTTTTGTATTGTTTTGGTATAGTATCTGATGTAGTATCAAATGAAAGTTTTCTTCATTACATAGCATGAATTATTTTTTGCCAAGTTGGAGAGAAATGGTTCTATATGTTAATGAGACACAGTGGAAATCAGTTAGCATGAAATGTAGGGAACTAACATATGCATTGACTGAATTTTGTGTTAACTGAGTTCCTTGTTAATGTGCTTCCATGGAGTATTTATCATCTATTATATTGAAAATAGTCATGAGTTTCATTTCTTTAATAAATATCTCAACTAGTGGAATCAAAAGATTTAATTACTCATCTGTTTGTGAGATATTTCTAAAATTTATGAACACAATTTAAACTATGTGTGAGGCTGCAAAATTTTGCTGCATGGAACAATCTCATAAATTGAAAAATTCACGAATGCCTTTGTTATCGAAATACAGTCATAATTCCTTTACGACAAATATTTTTTTATTTTTCTTCAATATCATGCGAAGCATGAGTTGAGGTACTTCTTAGGGTACTAGATTTAGCTGGCGCAGGTTTTTTGTTTGAATTTCAATGTTTATTTTGCTCCTTACAAATGGTAAATTCAGATTGTGAATTCTTCACTATTTTGTAAACGCTATGAAGTAAAAGTGCTCCACATAAGTGACTGATTACTGCAAATGCACGGCGATGTTCGGTTCCATTTCGGTTAAAACCCATGCAATGTGGTCCTAGGCCGNAGGAAATGCAAGGAAATAATTTTTATAAATTTTACTTTAAAAATATGGATGGATGTAGTTCATCATTCTATGTATAATTTACTTATCCATTGTAAATGATTGAATTTTTTGCTGCATTTGGCAACATCAAGCCTTGCTCCTTATGGGGGAATACATGAGAAATGAAGTTCCATAAGAATGCATACTGTCAACTAAATGTGGAATCATCTTTACATAACTATTGCTTGACTCATCTTGTACATAACTCTCATGCATAATTCTCTTGCTTTTTAATTCAAACAATTACTATTTGTAATTCCTCATTCAGTTAAATATCCTTTTGGATACCTGCATAAAACATAAGTTTCTCATGTTACTAATATTTTTGACAAATGGTTGACTTAATATTCTTAAACCTACTTTTAAATTTTCATTTTCAACCAGAATTTAGTGAAAGAACTTGGAAAAGTTTTTGTTAGCATGCAATGATCTTTGTTGGTACAATAGTAATTATTGTACACTAAATGCAGTGTAACCTCAACTATTTCTCATCAGGCAAGTAGTTGAACTTAATGGTATTTATTAATTATTCTTTTCTCCATGAAGTTACCATCAAAGAAAAGCTTGAAAGATTGAACTTAATTATGGACAACTTTAGCAAGCCTTCTCAATCATTATGTCTATTCATGTAAAAAANATCTTAAGCTTTCCTGGTGAATACTGTGTAAAAAGGATTCTCGGGTTTCCAACCAGGTAAGATCTAGTAACAAAGCTGTTGCCAACGTTTCAATGACTGACTCAGTTATCATCCTCAGAGCAGCCCTGATGATGATGACTGAGTCAGTCATTGAAACGTTGGCAACAGCTTTGTTACTAGATCTTACCTGGTTGGAAACCCGAGAATCCTTTTTACACAGTATTCACCAGGAAAGCTTAAGATATTTATATTATGTTTATTTCATGCTTTTATGACTTTTGTTACAGGCTTCTTGTTTATGTATGATAAATATTACCTTTAGCATCAGTTATAATCATTGTGTTTTTCTTTGTAGGTAGTTGCTAGAGAGGTGGGAGGCAATGCTGCCAGTTCTCCTCTTCCTTTAACTGTAGTTTTGAATGATGTAAATGATAACACTCCTCAACTCCCTATGATTCCACCCATAACAGTTCAAGCTGGTGAAGGAAAAAGAGATGTTATAAAGGTAAATGTTACAAATAGCATGTATCTTCATTATAGTTCATGAAATGCTTCAGTTAATGAGCTTGGCTTTTTATCTTATATTTTGCTAATTTTTTTCTGGAAATATATTTTAGGTCACTGCAACTGATAAAGACTTGGGAGAAAATGCTGAAATAACTTACAGCATATATCATGTATCCAACAATGGCAGGCAGAAATTTAAAATTGACCCTCATACAGGTGTAATAGAGGCATCAGGAAAACTGAATGCTGATGAGCAGTATAGCATAACAGTTCAGGTATTAGATTTATTCATCGATAGCAAAACTTAACTTGCATATGGTTAATATACATATTTGGATTGAAATGCAAAAATTGACTATTCAACAGGCAACTGATAAAGGAGGAAAGTCTAGCCAGACTATTGTGGAGATAACTGTGATTCCAGGTCCAAATACTAGGAGCCCTGTCTTTACTCAGTCAGTTTATGAAGTTCAAGTGAGCGAAGGAGCTTCCATTAATTCCACAGTGGGGACAATAATGGTAATGATGCTGGTTTTGAGAACAAAATTTTGGGTCTCATGATTTTTAATTTCATTGCCGAAAGAATGTGAAACTTGTTTTTACACTTCATGAACTGCATTACCACTTGAATGCCCAGAATAGATAGTGCAGCACACTACAGAACTGATTGACAATATAACAATATGATGTTTCATAAAAAATGTTTAAAAAAATAAATTTCTCAAATGCTTTTAAGATAATATTGGTATTTGTATTTTATATCTAAGTGTGGAAGAAATCAAATTTCTTTAAAATAAATTATGACCTCTTTTACATTATAAATTTTTCTACTAAGCCTGTCAAAGCTATTTGTTAATTTACTTTGATGAATTTTAATCACTCTCTTCACACTCTTCCTAACAGGCTATTGATCCAGAAAATGATCCTGTAACATACTCAATAGTGTCTGGAAATGACCTTTGGCAGTTTGCAATTGGTGATAAAACTGGTGTGATTACAGTGATACGGAAGTTAGACAGGGAAGAGTTAACTCGATATCAACTGGTAACTATGAATTGAATATGTTAAAAGTTAATCTTAGGACAATGCATCTGAAAATGCTCTTAAGGAGAAGAGGTTTGGATGCTTCCTACTCAGTTGTAGCTCCTACTTTCCTAAGTCTTATTTGTATTCAGATAGCAACCACCTTTCCTCACCATTCCTATTGAGTAATCATATAAAATATTTTGAAATTACTAAGGTAGCATAATATAAACAATTTAAAACCATAGAATCTCAGCCTGTATTGTAAATTTGACATTTACAAGTTTATATATTTATAATGGATTTTTTTGTGTATGATCTCCTCAGTCAACGATATTGTCATTTGACACCCAGTGACACATTTTTTTTAGTTGTGATATTTTGAAAAAGTCTCAGATAGGAATCAGATACATTAAATGTTATAAGTGAATGAATAAACACTTAAGAGAATACTTTAAGCAAAATTAACAGTGGCAGAAATCCAAGGAAATATTTCATTTAATTATTGCAGTTAGTAAAGGCAGAAGATACAGGTGGACTGTCCAGTACAGCAACAGTGAATATACGTGTAACTGATATCAATGACAAGAACCCTGAATTTATAAAAGAGCCTTATGAATTCCGAATCATTGAATCAAATGAAGTTAATAGATTTGTCGGAAAAGTAGAAGCAGTTGATGCAGATGAAGGCCAAAATGCAGAGGTGTACTACTCCTTACCAGATGATGTACGTTTTATTATAGAAGAAACTACTGGCATTGTAAGAACGAAAGCTCCTCTGGATTTTGAGACAGAAAAAGTGAGTAGATTCTTTCATTTCAACAGACTCTAAATACATGAGTATTTTCTATCCAAAAATTATTCATCATTATATCAATGATTATATCTAGTGTCACAAAATTGAGGATATTGATTATCAAGTACTTTCTCTCTATATAAAATCAATAGATGAAGCAGTCACTGTGTGGAACTCCATAACGTTAAGTAAGGAAAAGAACACTATGTCATAGTTCCACAAGATAATTTAATATACTATGCGACCGGTTTCGACTAAGGTCTAGTCATCTTCTGGCCAGAAGATGACTAGACCTTAGTCGAAACCGGTCGCATAGTATATTAAATTATCTTGTGGAACTATGACATAGTGTTCTTTTCCTTACTTAACTTTCTCTCTATCTTATCTAAGCACTCTACCTCTAATAACTTATTTTTTATCATTCCCTATCTCTTAAGATGACTTAGCCATTTAATTGTTTGTACTAATTATCTTATGAGTGCTTTGAAGAGCATGTTTGGTATGAATAAAGAGTCAAAGAATCACTGACTTGTGATAATGTTGTAAATGAACATTTCTGTTTTTCCCAGGAGTATCGATTTGTAGTTACAGCCAAAGATAGAGCTCCAGATCCTCGGATTGCCACTGCCACTGTTACAGTGGAAGTTGTAGATATAGATGATGAAGTGCCAACATTTCATCTTCTGAGTTATGATTCAACTGTGCCAGAAAATGTTCCAGATTACATGGTAACACAAGTGAAGGTAAGACTCATACTTCACTCTAGCTCACCTTATCTAATCACATCAAGCCGTATTAACTTTATAGATGTGATGTTTTTTCATTTAATATCATAACAAATATTATATTAGTTATAGTAATAAATAGAGAGTAATACATATTTTTCAATTTCTCAGCTTGAATTAACTTTTCTCTGTAAAATTAACTTTTTCTTTTCATAGTCAGTGAACTAAACATACATTTGTGCCAGGTGATGCCTTAGAACCCCATGTTTATTTATTTGGTTGCTTTGTTTAAACTGCCATTCTTGGAAGAGATTTGAAATACTAATATCAAGTGGTAAAGAAATCAAATGAACCAGAATGGCAGAGTTGTGTTTGATGGGTTGCTGAGTCTAGTCTTGGAGAGATCATCCTTTTTGATGGCCTTCTGTTGCTGATGTTAATACATTCATTGCACATCCCTGATTGTCTAGCTAGTAATAACGTATTTTCTGGTAAATAACACACACATACTAGATAACATGCGTTTTAAAAATCTCTTCACTGTGATAATGTATAGATAACACGCGTTTCAAAAATTTCTTCTGTGATAAATGCATTGATAACGCACATTTCAAAATTGTTATTATGTTGACAAGAATGTTTTTTCACTACTGTAATATTTATGATAATTACTCTTGTATTTTGAATGGAATTATTTGATTANATTTCTTCTGTGATAAATGCATTGATAACGCGCATTTCAAAATTGTTATTATGTTGACAAGAATGTTTTTTCACTACTGTAATATTTATGATAATTACTCTTGTATTTTGAATGGAATTATTTGATTACGTAAACATTTACAACATATTGGTTGAAATAAAATTGCCCTAGTACGCATATACTCCGGGACTTTCCCGATATATGATGTGTGTTGTTTATTCATTTGTTTCCAAGTTCAATATTCAAGATATTCAATGAAACGAAATTATAAAAATAGATTGCCTTTTTTCTATCATCCACAAAAATGAAGGGGAAGCATACTCAGGAGACACCTAGCTGTGTCCTGTTTCTTTTCTTACCTTCTAAAGTTGGTCTTTGTAATGATACAGTGCCATCAGTTAAGAAAATAGAGGCTTAAATACATTTTACTGAAAGAACTCTCATTGACATAGTTCTTAAGTCATTGAAATTTTCTGTATCAATGTATATTGAAGACTATAATCAATTTATTACAGGCCGAAGATCCAGATACAAATCAAAAGATAACTTATGTGATAAAACAAGGCCCAACTGATCTGTTCCAAATTGATAGCAAAACAGGAGTCATTCGCACCACACGTGGGTTAGACTACGAGAGGGAAACCCAGTATATTCTCATTGTTGGTACCTTGGAGAACTCTGATACTATGCCAGGAGCCACAACCAAAGTTATTGTCAATGTAGAGGTAAGTATAAAGGTTATCCTATTGTTAATTGCAGAATATTATATTTCTCACTAATCTGTTCATGCATCACCTCAACTCTTGTCTTGATTTTTAAAGAGCATATAACAGCAAACATCCAATACATCATTTAAAGAACTGTTGTTGCTATTGGGTTAAAAAAAGAAAACTTTTTTTTTATCATTTATCTTCGTTACATTCCAATTAAGTTGTATTTTTAAGGCATTGATGTCAATTCATACCACATGCCTCTAAAGAGTGTCTGAAAGAATATCTAGATTTTTCCCCCTCATTTTCCTTTTCAGGACCGAAATGATATCCCTCCAGTTTTCACCATGGTTCCAAAACCAATCACTCTGGATGATGATGCACCAATTGGAAAAACTGTTACTACACTCCTTGCAACAGATTCAGATGGCACTCCTCCAGGGAATAAGGTACTTTTTAGAATCATATCTTTGTAATGATGCACATTAATGGATATACAGTTTGAACTTTAGAAAAATTATGAGGCTATTGAAAATATAATAATAATAATAATATTTATGGCAGAAAGCCACCGAAGGACAAATTCAAAAACATATCATACAAATCCATATACATTGTCGCAGTAAAAGAAAAATAATAATTAATTATATTATTATTATTATTATTA
>KZ308179.1:2320457-2339059 GCA_000376725.2 Ladona fulva | reverse complement strand
TTAATATTTTTTTTCCTTGTGGAGCGGTTAGTATTTTCCCCAAAATATATGGATGGTGGAAATATTATACACATGAAAGGAGGAAAGAATGTGGAAAGATTTCTAATAAATTGGCAATATTTTCAGATGATTTTTGTGATAGGCAATGCTTTTCTTATAGCTGTATATATCAATATGGCACTAATTGAGTTTCTAGACCAGATTATAGTAATTGGCCATTACATAAGTACTAATACACATGTAAATGGTACATAAAAATGCCTAAAAATGTATTCTACCAGCTGTATTTAATTTTTGAACTGACAACTAAGGACCACACTACAAATTAATTTCTTCTTCTTTTCTTCCTCTGTCCTCAGTACTCTTTCATGCATTTGGTTCTCTCTGTTCCTCTAATGTTTGCAGTTCCTAGAAACCTTCAAATTTGAACTTTATTAGTCATTCAAATACTTTTTTCAGCTCTTTTAGTCTATTTTACAGATATTTCCTATTGATATCAATCCCCTTTTCTTAACAGTTTGAACTAGGTTCCTGGTAGGGTCACCCATGCCAGAATAGTCAATAAGTAGGAGCCAGATGAAAGGTAGTCCATGCAGCGTCTGTACCTCAGTGAGGCAGCTGCAAAGACATCTGTACCCCAGTGGGGTGGCCATTATGAGTGATGGTTAAAAAAGAAGATGTTGAGAAAGGCAAGAGGAGACCACCACAATGTGTGGTGTGCCAATATAAGAATTTTGTAAGTACAGTAAATGGGACTCAGCCCTCTACGGGGAGAATTGTGCCCAGCAGTGATGGGAGTAAGGCTATCTCGGTTGTCATTCCACGAAACCCTCACCCAGAAACAACAAGAAAAAAAAAGAGAAGATGGCCAAGGAAACAAGGGTGGGAACAGACAATGCTTAGGAAAGGAAAGTTGGAAAATGTAATGGTAGAAATGAAGAGGTCCAACACTAACATAATAGGGCTATGTGAAGTGCGATGGAAGGATGGGGATGATTTCTGGAGCGATGATGTTTGAGTAATTTTCAGTGGGGGAAATACTAGCCAGAGGGGCTTTGCAGTAGTGTTAGAAAAGAAAGCGGAAAAAGCTGTGATAGCCACAGAGCTAATAAGCGACAGGGTTATGCCAGTAGAACTAAAGGCTGAATCAGTAAACACGGTGATAGTTCAGGTGTACTTTCCCACTAGTGAATATAGTGATGATGAAGTAGAAGTAATTTATGAACAAATTGAAGAAGCAATGGGAAGGGTTAGAGGCAATAAAAACCTAATTGTAATGGGGGACTGGAATGCAGTAGTTGGGCAAGGCAAAGATGGAGAAGAAGTGGGAGGGTTCGGACTAGGAAATAGAAATGAAAGGGGACAGAAATTAGTAGACTTTTGTAAGAGGAATAACCTTTGTATTACAAACACACTTTTACAGCACCATAACAGAAGGAGGTACACATGGAAAAAGCCAGGAGATATGGATAGGTACAAAATTGATTACATTTTGGTAAGAAAAAGGTTTAGAGATAGTGTTAAAAATTTAAGGAGTTACCCTGGTGCTAATGTTGACTCATATCATAACCTGGTCATGATGAAAACTGAGTTAAAGTTTAAAAAGATTTTTTGGGCAAAAATTACACCCAAGTGGAACCTAGAAGCCCTGAAGAATGGGAAAGCTAGAGAGTTCCAAGAGTCAGGCAGTAATACCTTAAAGGATAAAGGAAGGGAACTTACTATAGATGGAGAATGGGAAAAGATTAAAAACAGTATCAGGGATAGTGCCCAAGTAACTATTTGGAGGGTCAAGCAAAACAAAATTAGGAAACCATGGGTGACAGAAGAAATGATAAATAAAATGGAAGAATGAAGAAAATGTAAAAGGGTTAACAAGAAGCGTGAGAGTAGAATGTATAGGGCTCTCAATAACAAACTGAGAAGGGAAACAATTAGGGTAAGGGAACAGTGGTGGAAGGGTCAATGTAACAAAATTGAAAAGCTGGACGAAAGTGGGAGGGTCGACCTAATGTAAAGAAAGATGAAACAGTTAACAGGAAATAAAAGGTGAAACACAATAAAAGATAACAATGGTAATGTTCTATGGGATCCAGCCAACATAAGGAAAGGTGGAAAGAATATGTTGAGGAACTATATGGGAAGGACACGAAGCCAACAAACATAATGTTAGAAATTGAACAAGAAGTGGAGGATGATGAAGTTGGACCTGGGATATTAGATAGTGAAATTAATAGGGCTTTGCATGATATGAAAGGAAACAAAGCAATGGGTATTGACAAGATACCAGTTGAGTTCCTTAAAAACCTGGGGGAAAGGGATAAGAGAGAATGCTATAATTTATGTAGGAAAATTTATGATGATGGGAAGTGGCCATAGGATTTCACTAAGACAATCCTGATTCCTTTACAGTAAAAGAATTATGCTGCAGAGTGTCGGGATTATCGTACAATCAGTTGAATATCTCACATGGCAAAGGTTATTGTAAGGGTATTGAATAGAAGAATTGAAGGAAAAACTAAGGGGTAAATCGGAGAAGACCAGTTCGGTTTTCAGAAAGGGAAAGGAACAAGGGATACAATATGGGTAATGAGGGTACTAGTAGAATGAAGCCTAGAATTTGAAAAGGATATATGTGCATGTTTTGTTGATTTTGAAAAGGCTTTTGATAGAGTACAATGGCCAAAATTAATGGGAATTTTAAAGAAACTTGGGTTGGACTGGAAAGATTGGCCTTTGGTGCAAAATTTGTACTTAAATCAAACAGTGCGAGTTAGAATAACTGAGGGGGAGTCGGAATGAGCAGAGTTAGGTAGGGGGGTAAGACAAGGCAGCCCATTATCACCATCGCTTTTCAATGTATCTGCAGAGGAAATGGTGAATGAAGCTTGGGAAGAAATAAGCAAGGGAGTGAAAGTTGGTGAGGAAGTGGTGAAGTCAGTAAGATATGCAGATGATAAAGCTATTGTGTGAGATTCCGAAAGGGGTTTAAAAATACTAGTAAATGCACTAAACAATATATCAAGGGAATATGGAATGAAAATAAATGTAAATAAAACTAAAGTAATGAGATTTACTAAGGGAAAGAAGCTAAGTTAACGATCAGGGTGGATGGGGAAGAACTAGAACAGGTGGATAATTTCTCATACTTGGGTAGTGTTCTATCTTGGGATGGGAGGTGTGGAGAGGTTCAAAAAGGAGTAGCATTGGCCAAGGAAGCTTTCGTCAAGCGAAGGGAATTGATGATTAAGGGTCTTGATAAAGGAATCTGGAAGAGATTGGTAAAATCCTTGATATGAGGTGTTTTGCTGTATGGGTGTGAAACATAGGCCTTACGAAAGGAGGACATCAAAAGATTAGAGGCATCTGAGATGTGGATATGGAATGGTGAGCTGGTTGGTTAGAAAAACTAACATAGAGGTGCTGGGAATGATTGGGGAAGAGAGGGTTTTAATTGAAGTAATTAAGCACCGACAGAAGAAATAGGTGGGTCAAATATTGAGAGGAGAGGGATTGTTGAAGAATGTGATTGAGGGTGGAATGCAAGGGAAAAGACAGAGGGGAAGGCAGAGGCAAAAGATGTTAGATGACATAAAGGGTGGGGTGAGCTACCAGATTGCGAAGGGAAAGGCTTTGAATAGGGAATATTAGGGCACTTGGACCCACCGAAAGGTAGAGCACTTAGTAAAGCATTTACCTACCATATGTGGCTCTCAACATTTGACACTAAAATTATTACAAATCTCCATTATTTTTTATCAGAACTACATCAACCTTTTTTGGCATAAGACAAAAAACAGCACTGTCCATCTTTAGCATTATCAAAACAGTTCCTCTTTTCCCACCATTTAAACATGTAATAAAATACTAACACAACTTATGCATCTTATTTTCACAAGGTATAGTAATTTTGTGCTAGTAATTGGGTCTTATAACATAGGCTCCATGTTGGGCACAGTAAATTAATGGATCTTAGATATTTTACTTGTTTCTTGGTGTCTATGCTATAATCCTGCCTGTGGTTTTTCCATTTATCAGTAGTAGTTGTAGCATTAATTACTAATAGTAGCATTAGCAATTTTAACAACATCCATAGTTTATTTACAATATTACCTAATGACATGAAAAAATTGATTCATTGGTCAACAAAGGCAAATCGGCTACCCATAAGATATTTAATAATGGCACATTTTCATTAATTCATAAAAAGGCTTCTTTAAACCTTACAATGTCAGTTACTTCCCATATTTTTAGCTCCTTTGTGTGATGGAAAGGAAGCCCTTGTGGTATCAAAAGAATAGAGGAACTCACAAAAGTACTTTCTAAGCAGCTTACCTAGAGAGCATACTAGTTGCAGCAATTGGAGGTTAAAGGACTATTTTTTGCTTTTTTGATGAGATATCACTAAGTTTAGAGAGGAGTGAAGAAGAATAATCTGAGAGCTTTATTTAATTTGACTTAGGGCTCACTATAGCCATGTGGCATGCGTTTGCCTTTGGGTGAAAATGATCATGTGTTCAATTCCCGCTGTGGACCTATCTGTGAAATGATGTCAGCTGTCAGAGCACTTTGAACAATACTACTACTACTTAGTTTGACTTTTAAAATTGCTCTATTACTTGTCCCATTGAATCGATTCCACTACCATTGTAGCATCTTTTATCTTTGTAACAGAAGAAGAAACAAGCAAAAATATTGTAAGAACAGAGTTTACTTCTATATTAATCAGGGCTGGCTAAGAGTAAGGCTAAGTTCCAAGGATGCCTAGCGTCCAGGCTCCAAGTTTAAAGTGGGCCTAATTTTTAAGGGTATTTTTATTATTTTGCAGACGGGAAGCAAATTTTCAATAAAAATTTTGTGAGAAATTTCTCTAGGAAATTTTGTCACGTCCAATATTTTTCTTTATTTGTTAAAAATTACTAATCACTCAGAGGAAGCAGAGGGGTGGCATCTGTATCCTGCTGACTTTATGCAGAATAGGATAAAATAATGTTTATTTGCATAGGATATAAATATTTATAAAATCACATACATGTAAAATAACTTGAGGGAGACTGACAGGTTGTATTGATTACAATTGAGAAAAATTAGATCAAATTTAATATCAGTTAGTTTAATATTAATATTTGACAAAATTGGCTGTATCACTTATTAAAGTAATTAAATATAATGAAAATTTAAATGAAAAATATGTTTTTTTGGGAAGGAATACTCCAAAAAACCCATCAGGGAAGGGTTTTTTGGAGTATTTGGAGTATTATTTAAACCCATTAATGCTGGCCGTCCTCATTTAAGGACGTTTTTCATTACTGTTGTTTTGACAAAATATGTTTTAAATTCATTCCATTGTAATTTTATTGTGAACGAATTGACTGTTACAGACTTTGTAAGCACACACTTTGACTCGTAAAACATTTTAGTTCACGACTGGGGTCTGCTGAATGTGGACGTAAAGAATTTCTCCGAACAGTGATATGAAAGGTGTTTGTCCGTAAAATTATGGACATTTTGTTACATTATATTCAATTGGATTATTATTAGAGAATCGGAAATATGTCATTTCACCCTAAGTAGATCATTTTATAATTTTATTTTTAGTGTAGTTGTTTTTATTACAAGGTAGATCAAGCCATCCTCATATGAGGACGTTAGGCACATATGTAGGCTATTTTTATTTATCTGTATTTTAGGTACAACATTGGGTTATTGCACTATGGAGCGGAATGTTACACTAGAAAAAAACTTTTATGGATTGAATGAGGCCATTCATGCAATGATGGATGAAGAATCTAATGATATTAAACATTCTGGGGAGTTTCAAATAAATACTTCTCCACCAAATTTGTATAAACTGACTGACTGTGAGGAAGTAGACGAGGAGATATTATCCCAATAAATTTCCACAACATATTCTTAAAACTGTAGAAATGTTAAATCTGGAAAGCGTTACGGAAGACGACGAGAATAAAAATAATTTATCCAAGAACGAAATCACAGGTGATTTGTTAGGTGACTTTGACTTTGTGAAAACCGAATGATAGAAAAAACGTCCCAATTATTCTGATTTCGACCCAAATGTTAATGTCTCTACCGAGAAATTTAATACCGTTAAAAATGAATTGAAATCTTTAACGCCCAGGGGTATATTCGAAAAGCTGCTTAGTGATGAATTTGTGCAATATGTTTGTGATCAAAGTTTTTTTGGATGCACATCAATGAAACTACCATACAATCAACCTTAGTGTAAATGAGATGGAAGCTTTTTTCGCTGTTTTACTGTTTACAAGATACCATAGTTTACCACAAGAACATATTGGTGCCTCGATGAGGACTTGGGTGTTCCTCATTCTTACAATAGCATCTCTCGAAACAGATATTTATAAATCAGAAAATTTTTGCAATTGTCTAATAACAGAGGAAAAAATAGGGAATTCTGAAGACTGGTTGTTCAAAATTAGGCCACTGATGAACATGCTCATAGAATATTTTTGCCAATGTGGTTTCATCCACGAAGAGTTCTCGATAGATGAATCCGTGGTAAAGTACTTTGGATACAATCCCGCAAAGCAATTTATAAAAGGAAAGCCTGTAAGGTTTGGTTATAAAACTTGGATACTTAGCAGTTCTTCGGGGTATTGCTACGTCTTTAATGTGTAGGTACTGTGGAAAAATCACTACAAACCAAAAGATTCCAAGTCTGTTGGTGCACGAGTCGAGATGAATTTATTGAACACCCACACACGTTTTCATCATGCTACGGATTTAACGAAAGGAAGGTCGAAAATGATCAGACTTCCGCGAAAAAATGTTTATTTATTTATTATGAAAACATGTACGACGTGGTTGCGTCTAGGAAGCGTAGTGGCGACACCAATTATTCTGAACGGAAAAGAAAGTGAGTGTCTGAAATTTTCCTCATGACGTTGAAGAGAAATATAAATTAGGGATTGCAGCTTTCTTTAACCTTATATTACCAATGTAAGTGACATTCTTCGTTATATGGACTTCATACCTCAGATTATGGGCTTGAACGGAAAGGGTTACGAAAAACCTTCCCAAAAATAATAAATCAAGTTCCCGTGCAAGCAACAGCCGTCCATACTAGGCATAGAAAACCTTTCTCAGAAAATATCAGGGGAAAGTTAGCGACTTGTGTGTCGTTTCAAATAAAAAATTACATGATACGTAACGGTTAATCTTACATTCGTAATTTCATAAGTAGGACCGCGCATAGAAAGGGCGGTAGCCAAGAAAATCCACTTTGGGGCAGGGATACAATAAAATAATTCAAATAAAATGTTAAAAATTTGAAGAATCTTTTCATGCTTCATCTATTTACATATGCATTTTAGAAGTCTTCCTTTCTCGTATTTCTGGTTATTTACGTTATTTACGTATCTACTTACGTCTCAGAGATATGTAACCAGGAGCAGTCCCAAAAGAGCTTGGCCCCTTATTGACTCTCAGTATTTTAATAGCTACCAAGTTATTTTGATGAATGATTTCTTTTATATTTATCCTCTCTACAACTGAATCAACTGAAGACCTCTTATATTTCTTGTCTTACTTTTCACTCTCAATAGGAAGGAGTCATAGTCTAATGAGAGTATTTTAGTTGGTGAATTGATTGTAGCGAGACTTAAATATGTTCTAAATTGTTTTTGGAGGAGTAAAGTGCACGAGTTTTTAGAAATTTGAATAGGATTGAATTGATATTTTGAAATAAAAATTGCTTTTTTCAAATATTTGCCAACATTCACGTCTACCTTTACATCACTCCTCCTCAGGTCGCAATATAATCTCTCAGATTCATATTTTCGTAATGCTAATTTTTTACGATTTTTCTTGTGAGAGACAACTTATTCCGCTAACTAGAGGTATAGAGTGATTAAAAAACCTGTTATCTAAATGAGTCAGCACTTTCAGTCTAATTATCTGTGAGATACGCTACTGTGGATGCGACTATGTGAAAGTGGACGTTTTTTCATTGGCTTAAAAGATTTTAATATAAAATAGATATATAAAAATATTTGAATTATTCTTAGATGATCCATAATCAGATAATTCATTATCATTGATTCTTATTCTTACTTTCCAGGTTAAGGCATATTGTTCCAGCTCCACCATAGTAATCTTTCTCCCTAAAGACTTGTACTCTAAAATCTTCCTGGGATTCATTTATAGAGGCATACGCTCTACATGTTCTTTCCATCTTTCTTTATAAATTGCTGCTAATTCTGTCATTAGTTGTACTTCTAATTCCAGCTGTATGTCTTCATTTTTTATGCGGTCCAGACATATGCAGCCCTTCACAGATCCAAGGAATTTTATTCTTAAAGTTTCAATCTGTTTTTATTCTTTTTTCAAGGCGCTCAAACTTCTGATTTCTGATTTAGGTTTCTTTTGCATCTTTTCCTTTTAATGTTCTCCTTATAGTCCCACGTATTCTTTGCTAATTGGTCGTTTTATTTAAAATTTTTTGCCCTCCTCATAATTGATGTCGCATCCCAGATATTTCGAGCGTTATATCTGATCTTAGATATCATTTTCGATTATTATTTTAGTTCGAATTGATTCTAAATAAACCGGAATGAAGCGTTTTTCTGATATTATACTAAATATATGCTACAAGTTGAATAAGTTTACTGATGATCAAGAGGGTTTTTGAGTATTTTTATGGACTATTTTCTCTTTCACTCTTTCTCTTGTGCAAAATTACAGAATGTCTTTAAAAAACGAGAGAATATTTCTTATCCGAGTTTTATTATTTGGGGCACCGTCACTTTTCACTATCTCTGAAGAACCGCAAAAATATTGAATGTGTAATTCTAGTTCTAGTTCCTTTTTTTATGTGTACAGCGACAAAAAGGAGCCTAATTTGTAATGCTAGACATGATGCACCATGCCGTCCGTTATTTCGGAAAGTTAATCTCCTGCCAGTCCCATGCATTTATATTTACGAAATGCTAATGCACACTAGGATGAACCTTTCGACCTTAGTAAAAAACAATGAGGTCCACCATTACGAAACACGTAGGAGTAAGGACCTATATAGACCATTCTTAAGAACCAAAGCTACTGCATTAGGTCCTAAATCCATGGGACTAATTCTGTATAATAAGTTACAGGATAATCTCAAAGAAACATGTTCAATATATGTTTTTCGTAAGAAATTAATTGATTTTTTAAAGAAGCATGTATTTTATTCGGTTAACGAATTTTGTATGTATAAGTGACCTGTATATATTGTATTCTTGACGTATTCTATATCAATGTATTGATCTTTGAATGAAAATAAATTGAATTGAATTGAATTGAACCCATCAAGCTTTACTTTCAAATTAGAGGTATGTTTTTTGATTTCTTTAGCGTTTCTTACTTCTTCGCATTTCATCTATTATTACAATTATTAGCAATTTACGTCTATCTAGTAATATTCAAGGTAGCATAGGCGAAAGTAAAAATATCCTTATAGTGAGCTTTTTTGTGCAAGTTTTTATTCATTCTGCTCAATTTATGGCGTTTGTCTTGTAAAGTCGAAGGAAATGTGAATGGATTGAGTGTCGTTAAAGACATTTTCCGCGCTGGTGCGTCATCGAAGAGTTCAAAAGGACGAATATGCTCGAAAACGTTGATAATTTGATTTTAACGCAAGTTTTGTCTGAATCGAAACTGGAGAGTTTACTCGAGAGTCATGTATCGAATGGCAGAGAATGAAAGGAACTGATGCTTCTATAGAGGCATGAAATTACTTCCGATCGTTTTCAGCAGTACGTTTAGTTATTTACTCTTCGTGAAACTGATCTTACCGTACTGTACCGTATATCTAAACGTACACGTTTTACGGTTACATCAGTACAGTTTATTGTTGGAGTTCACGCTGTGTTTGTCAACGTAATTATAATTATTATTTTTTTAAGAATTCCCATTCATGCTAAGTGCCTGATCCAAGCTCGTGAATGGCTATTTATCTACAATACTGTGTCGAATGTGTGACTAAATTTTACTAGTCTTCCGATTTTCCCAATTTACTTCATTCCAAATCTTACATTGAAACTGAAAAAATCTCAAGTCTCATGGAACTCTTACATTCTTCTCAAGGTACGTACATCATGTTTAACGAAAAATCAGAGCAGGGGCGGATTCAGGGGGCTATCTCCTTGTTTGATGATTTCGCAAAACGGGCATTTTGCGCAATGACGAGTAACCCAAACTAAAAACTATTTAAAACTAAATTATTAATTAAGAAAACTAAATAGTTAATTGAAGATAATTATGGAACTGATGTTGTTGTTACTTCAAGATGAAACTATATGGTATTGCTCTAAAACCGCCCCGCTTGGAAGGGATAAAGACCCTTTGCATACCCACTATTTTAAATTTGCAATGAAACTCTACTTACGACATTTTGCAATTTTTAGCTCCGATACAATTTTCTTATGAGTACGTGTATTATAGATACTTGCAATAAAATACCACACCGTAAATAGAAGTGTCAATTGAACTTGAGGAAACTTTTCCGTTTTAGTCTTAGTCATTTACAATCATTACAATTACAGTCATTTACAATCATGGATTGAATTAATTCCTTTTTATGTTGGAACATCTTAAAAGACTATAAATATTTATTCTCCGCGCGGGAATTGCAATTCCTATTTCCACTCAGCATTTAGCTGCTATATGATTTCAGTCTTTAAAACCACAAAGCATACGGAAAACTATATTTACAGTTTAAAAAATCATTCATATTATAAAGCACTCGATACCATTACCGACACATCTTAACATACTATAAAGGCATGGGAATGCCGTTTTTCTTTCTTAGCCTTTTTGAGTAGTCACACTTTCATTAAAGACCTAAAGCATTTGTAGAGCGGTGAGGAGTGAACAGGAAGCAGGGAAGGGGTGAAGTGGATAGACCGGAAGGCGGAGGGAAAGGTGTGGGTGCAGATCATCGGGAAAACGCGGAAGGGATGTGTGAGTGCTTAGTGGGCGTGCTTTAACCTTCCTCTCCACCAGTGACACTGACTGGACGCTCCTGCTGCAGCTCATTCTATAGGTGACATAGAAGCTTTCTTTTCATTCTCCAACTGGTGTTTGAATTTTGCTGATATCAAGGAGTCATCCTCGGAGATGTCCTGCAACAATTCTAAGTGTTCAAGATCTCTCCTGTTTGTTTTTAACGTGATATTTTGGGTAAGTACAGAATAGTTTTGTAGGAATGACTATCGCTGGTTCTATATTAGAATATATTTATATATTTATTGGAAAACTGAAAGGGACGCTTAAAATATCTTTCCAGAAAAGTGCCATCAAGGGGTGTATTTCGAACAATTAATAACATACTTTTCCCTTTTTGAGCTGAGGTGCCCGATTTTTGACATCCAGCGGGTCGCGATAGCTTCTAAAAAACTTCTCGGGCAGCAGATAAAGTACTTTGCCACATTCTTGAATGTTAATAATACGTATGAAAACGTTAATTCAGTTGGTTTCCTTTTCATAAAATTCATTCCGATTAAATTAGCTTTTCCCTCTTCAGTTATGAATGTAGAAGGAAAGATAAACGGCAAATGAAAAGGGTAGGCAGAATAAAGAAAATATAGAAAAATGAAAGAAACTTTTCAGGAAAGAATTATCCACTCAGAATGGGACAAAGACAGCCCACGGTCCGCGAAATATACTCCCTAAGAGTAATATATCACAACATTCTTATGTGCGTTCAATGCAGGTGCGGATTTTATTGTGCAGTATTGTCGTACTATATACTTCAGTGTCGTGAAAATCATCAGACATTTCAATTCATAAATATTTCCAAGATAAGTATAGTCATTTTAGCAGAAAAGTTCCCGAAGTCTTGGCAATATTAAAAGCGGTCTGCGAGACTGAAAGATTAAGAAACATTACCCCGAGCAGTACTTACAATTAGTTGGATGTAATGCATTTTTCAATTTCTCTCTGAATAGAAACAGACTAATGTGAGAAAAAGAGACCATGGACTTATCAGAGAATTACATCACTGTTATACTTAGTAAATTTTGTTGTACGTTTTTTCCTTATTCCAAACTTTAACACTTTCTCTTATTCGTTTCTAATCCTAGGGTTTTCTATGCTATCTCCCACCGTTCTTTCAAATGTTGTCCACATAAGACTATTGTACCGCTGTGTATTCACGAATAATCAAAGGATTTGATTAATTTTCTCCTTTTTTCTAAGATGACTGGATACGCGCTAAGAACGATTTCATAATCAAAGAATATAATCAGAGGTAAATCTGTAGTATTCAGCATGAAGAAATCAATTTGTCGTCGTATTTATGCGAATGCGTTAAAAGAATCGAGGCTAGTTATCGCAGCAGTATTACTTCCGTCGGTAGTTACGGGATTCCCGATGAAGGGAAGGGTCCTTCAGCCTCATCTCCATCAACGATATTGCAAATATCAAAATCGGTTCCTCGCGGACGCTGCACCGAAAGCGTGACAGAATTTTTTACCATCTTCAACGGAAGACGCTAAAAATGCCTTCGCTTTGTCAAAGTAATCCAAGGACTTGTAACAAATGAGCGGTGATGAAAAGGGTTGCTCAGTGGTTATCTAAAGATCAGGAGCTTTTGCGCAACATTTTATCCAGGCGCTCACATATATTCAGATATTTGGACGGCGTGAAATTCATTTTATAATGGAGCCCATTCCAATGTGGCGTTTTTGTTTCGGATGCAACACATACGGGCAAACTCGCACATAAACACAGATCGGTCCAATCCGGACCGATCTGTTTGTGCCCGAGTGTGATGCTCGAGCATCACCCAATCATTTCCTTATTACAAAATTTTGCGAGTAGCGCTGGAATTATCACGATATCATTACTGAAAATACTTAGAGGTGGCGAATAGAAAAAAATTGCCATGTAAAGAAGACTGACGTAGTGCTACTCAATTCGCAGATATACTTCAACATCTCACGGTTTCTCTCGCGGAGAAATTTAAAAGAACGCCGTAATCCTTGGCCGCTGCGTGAGTACTTCTGCGGTGTATTATCATGAGGTAGGACTAATAGCAGAATTAAAGAAAATTGCTCGTTGAATGGGTCGCTTAATCAAAGGAGATTATAATGAGCAAAGAATCTCTAGATCCTTAGGAAGAATTAAAATGCGTGGTGTAAGATTAAAATATAAGCCAAAATGATCAATTATTTTATTGATCCTATGGTCAGAATTTCTTCATTCTAAAAGGGAAAGAACGCATGCTTCAGGGTGAGTGGACGAAACTTTATGAAAATTTGTTGATAGAACGTATGGTCATTTCTGGGCGAATTTTCTCCACGGAATGCGGAATGTTTATAAGCCGTAGAATTAATTAGTGGCAGTCGCGAGATTACCTCCTCAGCCGCACGCGGCTTATGGGGTGTATATGGAGATTTTGTCCACCTTCAAACGATATCCCGGATTTCAGGTTGAACGCTCGGACGCATGGCTATCTGAGCAGCGTGCACGGAAGAGGAAGTGGTGCGTCAACAGTTTTCATTGTCTGTGTTCTCTTATTCGACTCATGGTCCTCCAGTAAACACTTCAGTTTCGGTTTTCACTGCAATTTATGCGTTAAATTTGTGTTAGAACCGCTGTATTTTCTCCGACGTGCATGTTATTGACCTTTTACTTCTCGTTAACCTTTAAAGACCGTTTTTTGTTTCGTAAGAAAGTCAAACGACAAGTTTTCTGTTTCTGTTTCCAAACCCCCGAAATTATCTGTGGTAAATTTTCAGGTAGACATCCTTCTACGAATATCAGGTACTTTTATCCCTTTATAAATAATTTTGAAAGAAAGAATTAATGACATTAACGAAGATCGTAGGAAATCGTGCCATAAAATATTCTAAATAAAATTTGCAGATGTTCATGGGTATACAGAGAGAAGGCGGGCGGCCGTCCTGCAAAATGAAGTTAGAAATATAATATTTTGACGTTGATTACTTTTTATGACAGTGTAAGTTCATTTTTGATTCCTGTTTCCGATCATGTGTCGAGATACACGATGACATAAAATAAATTTTGAATCGTATTCAATGGACTAATGAGGTAATATTAAAGAGAAAAGATGAGAAAATGAGATAAATTTACGCGAATTTTAATGTTTTTCTTCAATTGTCCAGATTCCAGAGTCAACGACACATGTCTTTAATCTTCTTAAGATATTTCGCCTTCTTTTTCAACCAAATTCTAATGCGATACGACGACGACGGTCGACTGGGATCGTAAGATCGTAGGCTATTCATTTATGTATTTACCATAGATTGCCTGGGACCTTCGCGTTCGAAAAATATAAACCTCACTACGCGAGGTTTTGATGGTAACAATGGAATTGATATAAAGGCCTTCTGCTGACGCTTAGATAGATCTTCTCTTCCTCTCTGAATCATTTCTCAAAAGTTTCCTGACTCTTTGCGACGGGTAGTGCCTCAGATGATATTCAAGTATATCTCTTTTAGTTTTAGAGTTGCTACAACAGTTGACATGAGCGAAATAGTAGTTTCCTTGATATTTTTATCCATAATGCGAATAACAAAGATAAATTAGGAGATAATCTACTCTTTGTCAGCTAAAATGGCCCTGAAATTTTACTGACACCTCGTTCCACCACTGACACAACCTTTATCATCTTCAATTTGGGAGATCCATTATTTGATCATTCACTTTTATGATATTTCCTCTTCCTTCCCTACCAGATGAGCCCGCATCATCTAATATTTGTGGGCAGGTGTTTGTTTTTTTTTGCCGTCGTGCCTATTGCCTTCGATTTTTATCCTAACCAAAGTATATTTATGCATTTGGCTTGTATAACTTATTAAGGTGACCAGACGTTATTTAGGCCAATTAAGGCGGGACAGTCCCGCTTTCAGACTTCATGACCCGCCGTACCTTGCTTGTCGGGAACGGGGCGGGAGGCCAGTTTGTACAGCTTTCCTGGCTAAGAGACTTGGCGCGTAATTTGACAAGATTTGACTGTTGCAAGCTGGCACACCGCGTAGTGACACCTGCTGGTGAGGTGCCTCTTTCACTCCATAACGACATCATCATTAACAAGGGAATCAGTTGGCGGCTGCATTTCACTGGGGCTGGTTAGCATGAGCCGTAGCTATTAGTTCGGATTACCTGTGACTCATCGGTTACCGGTTATGATGTGTTATCTTCGTCTTAACAAGTCTGAGTGACATTACCCGTTAGTCTAATGGCACTGCAATCCACCACTATCCATCAGCCGTGCCTAGACGACACTCGAAATACAACGAGGACTTGCAAGCCGAGTTTCCATTCATGAATATGGCTAGAAGAGAGAGCAAGCAGAACGTTGGCAGGGACGTGCGGAGAGACAAGTGATGCTAACAGGATATACACGTACAGTGATGCTAACAGGATGTACCTAACGCAGGTGCGGATATATAAGGATGTGAAAATGTTTTCTGTGATATTTTCCGTGATATATTTTGTGCCACTCTCTTGTATTAAAATGAAAATCCCGAACACGCAATATCTTTCTGGAGAAAAGACGATATGCAATTTTATTGTAAGAGCATTACAACGACATCGTCTGACAGAAAATGTCATAGGATTCTGCGCAAACAACGCGAACACAAATTTTGAGAGACGAGAAAAGAGAAGACGAAACAGCGAGTTTACAATATTGAAAGATGATCTGTGGAGAAAACAGTCATTCGTTGTGCTGCTTATATCGTGCACAATGCGGTACAAACTGTAGGGGATTTCCTGCCGATTGATGCGGAAGCACTCATGATGAAAATGTATTTTTATTTCTATAATTACAGTTGGTGTAGACTCATTTAAAGAATTTTGCAAGTTTACCTGTATAGAATACTAGCGCATTTTTGGATATGGGAAAATTAGATGATTATCACTTGATGTCTGCCATAGAAGGAGCTTTCAATTCTTTCTGCCTTAAATTTCTAGTCGAAAATGAAATACCCCGCTCTAATCCGAAACTTGTTTGCAAATCCCTGTGGATCCTTATGTCTCCATATCGTCCATAATATCGCTGCAGAGTTTCGCACGACAATTCTGCGTATAGACTGCTACAGCAGTGGAAGTCTCTTATGCACTGGATGCTTATACTCATAATTAGGAACAGCTATTTTTCGAAACTTTTTGTCCTATCCAAAATATGATAATAATAAGTAACAATTAAATTTGTTTCGTTTTTCGCTAATTGTAACGTAGTTTTCGCCCCAACAGGGTCTCAGCCAGATGCGTTTACTGCAAAGTTCTTTGCCTATTATCACCTTTTCTTTGAAGTTTTATTCCTTTATTGGATTTGGAAATACTAAAAATAAATATGTGAATGTGGAAACTTACTTAGGCGGACGAAGTTGTATGTGAACAAGGCAAGTTGCCCAAATTTCTATCACCTTTCTTACAAAATAGATCCAAAACATTTAAACCCATGTGCGTCCCAACTTGGCTTCTAGAATATCTGGTTCACCAAATTGACCAAAGAGATTAAGGCGACCCTGTATTTATGAATGCGCACTACCCACGCCTGAGTGTGGGAGACACTTATGTATTGTTCAGAGGATCCAAATATGTCCCACTTCAGCAAGTGAAAAATCTGGTCACCTCTTTGAGTGTTGACCTTAATCTGCAATATTTATTTAATCTGCAATAAGATTTAAAATCTATGATTGGTAGAAAGAAAATGGGATACTTCTGATTTGCTGCAATGTATACCTTCTGATATCCACAAACAATATACTGTAGTTATTAAATCTGGTAATGAAGAAGGTTCAAAGGGGGTTAGGAAACGTTTTGTGAATGAATTGTTAACTTCAAGGTTTAAGAAAACACTGGATGTTATAGTATTACTCTATTTCTTAGTGCTATTCTTGATCTAAGATTAATGTATGAAAATCAACTTCATAAAGCTATATATGCTGGTTTTAATGTAAATATAAAAATTAAACACTGAAGCATTAAATAAATGTTTTGTAAGCTAACTTTAAAGGATAAAAATGTCCTAATGATTGCATTTTCTCCCTTATTTCAAACTTTTGCAAATATAAAACAGTTTATACAAAAATTGATCTGAAGTTCTCTAGGAGGGAAAAAGATGCTGCTAAATTGGTGGAGGTTCCTCTAGTAAACAAGCAAGAATTAAATATTTCATTTTAGTTTACCAAAACTGGCTATATACTAACGTATACTCGGAAGGCTGATCCTTCCAGGAGCATTTTCCTTGGTAAATGAAGCAATTAAATATTATTTATGTCAGGATGAAATTAGATAAAAGGGTAATATATATTTGAAATACCTTTCAATAATATTTAAAAATATCATATTGAATTGGAAATCAGATATAACCACTTTGTTCTTTTTCTTCTGCTTCAGGTAACTGGATGTGTTTTAATTGGTATAGGGGTTTGTGTGTTTATCAGCTCTGAGAAGGCCCACCTTTTCCGTGTGGTGACTGCAGTCTATGAATACAATGCCTCAGAACCCTTTTATATAGCAAGAGATGGCCTCAGCAACATTTCTTATGCCCTTGTAATCATTGGCATATTCATAATTTTATCTGGTCTACTTGGTTGCTATGGCTTACTTCAAGATAGGAAATGTATGATGGCCACAGTAAGTTAACAATTGTTACAATATTATTTTTATTACAAGTTTTGAAATTGGGAACTTAGAATTAAACTAAATTTAGCATAAACAAAACTTTTATGAGGATGAAAGCTAATTAAGCAAACTATAATCAATTCTATTTACATGTAGGACAGAACTATTGATATTTGAAGATTATTCAAATTTAACTTCACTTTAAGAATTGTAGTAATATGCCAAAAATGCTTCAACAGCTTAGGTCATTTTCCACGTATGCTCCTGCTAGGAATTGAACCTGGGACTGCTTTCACCTAAGTCAAATGCATTGCCCACTTGGCTATCCAGGAGCCCCTTTTAACAATTATCCATCTGAAAGATAAAAACTATGTCCCTACTTGCCCTTTTATAATTTGTACTATAAAGGCTAAGTTTTGCATGTTAGTGAGGTAATAAAGTATTAGAAAGTTGCTAGGCTATCTTAGCTCAGTAAATTGCTGATGCTTGCTTGTACCCCAAGAAATAATTCTCCTTTTTGGCTTAAGGGAAAGATATTTAGAGAGGGCATCTTGAAATTACAAGAAATATTCTGACAGCTTTGAGTTTACAGTTCCAAAAATTTATGGTTTTATCCATAAAATCATATGCTGGTCATGGTTGCTGGCAAGGTCAGAATGATGTTTCAACATTTTATAAACAATCAGTGGATCAGAGTCCAACTAAAGATAACCTTACTGAGGGGAGGGATGGATAGCTGAAGAAGCGAAGGAGAAAATTAGCACCAACAGAGTCAGAAAGATTCCCAGGAAACCTGTCTTTGGCCTGTTTTTCTGACCTCCAGCTGTATAATGACAATATGCAAAAGACAGTTTAAGAGAACAAGAGGAGGCTAATTATCTAGAATGAAATGGAGAAAGTTTATGCAATATAGTTTTATTCATTTTATTAATGACAATTAGATAAAGGCATTGGTTTTATGGCCAGAAACTGTAAGACAAATAATA